>BQNB010048561.1:0-42499 GCA_026074375.1 Tanacetum coccineum
GACGACGTCAATGACCCTAAAACACGGGGTGTTATATTGGTGCTTGCCTTAGGTCATATAAAAATTTAGATAACTTATATACTTTTCTCTCCTCTCCTGTTTTTTCAAATCCCTCAGGTTAAACAATGTACATTTATTCCTTTAGATCACCATGCAGAAAAGCCGTTTTTACATCCAAGTGATGAATCTTCCATCCTTTCCCGGATGCGAGAGCAATCAATAGTCGTATGATCTCGAGTCGAGCTACCGGCACGAATACTTCATCAAAGTCTATCCCGGGTTGTTGTACATAGCCTTTAGCAACTACTCACGCTTTGTACTTCATGATTGAACCATTCGCATTTCTTTTGATCTTGAACAACCACTTTAACCGAATCGGTTTAACATCTTTAGGTAGAGAAATAAGTTTTCAAGTATTATTCTTTACAATAGAATCAAGCTTATTTTTCATTGCTTTGAGCCATTTCCGTTTCAATTTGGCTTTTTGTAATTCCTTGGTCCTCGTTAAGTGTTAATATTAATTCATTGACTTTAAGTTAGTAATCTACTAACCTCGTTGGTAACACTTTGTTACGAGTTGAATGTCGTATCAGGATTGGAGTTTCATCATTATCAGAATCCTCTTTATTTGTTCATGTAGCATGAACAGTGTTTTGCAAGCTTTGAATAATATTTTGTGGGTTGTGAAGAGTAGTTTGTTGTGGGCTGATTTGAATAGCAGCTTGCGAGCTTACCAAATTATCCACAACCTGATTAAAACCTGTATTATGCATATCGTACCATAAAACAGAAAGCGTGCATGATTCCCGTCCTACTTTATTTGTGTATACAGTGTCATCTTTCCAGTTCCATCCTTTTTTCTCGTCACAAATCACATGGGCACTTATTCTGGTTTTATTTTCATAAGGGTTGTAGGGACGAAACCCACCTGAACTCGGCTCTTTTCCGAGATAAACTAACGGTTTCGACCTATCATTGAGTTTCTTCAAGTGCTTTGAAATAATTCTCTCATATGCAACACAACCAAATACCTTTCAGTCTTCAAGGTTTGGTTTTCCCCATAAAACTTCTCGTATGGTGTAACTCCTACTAATGCTCGCGTAGGTGTTCGATTTATTATATATGTTGCATGTCAAACCACTTCACCCTAAAAGTAATTTGGTACGCCTCTTGCCTTCATGATACACTTAGTCATCTCAAGGAGAGTGTGGTTTCTTCGTTCCACAATTCCATTTTATTGAGGTGTATAAGGAGCCGTCAACATACGTGTTATGCCTTCTTGGTCGCAAAAACAATTAAAGTCATGTGACGTAAATTCACCACCTATCCATATCGAATGTTATAACCTCTTTACCTGTTTATTTTTCAATCGGCGTCTTGAACCTCTTGATTACTCCAAACGCGTCACTTTTGTGCTTCAAAAGAGAAGACCACATGTACCTAGAATAATCGTTGATAAGAACTAAGATATATGAGTTACCTGCTTGAGTGGGAGGATTTATAGTCCGCATATATCTTTATAAACCATCTCAAGTATTTGTGAAGCTCTATATGTTTCCTTCTTCCTAATTGGATTAAACGGGATTACAGTTTCTCATTTCAAATCTGTAAAATCGGAATTTCGATCAAATCACACACCACAGTATACTAGGCCTTCTAATTTGTTAAGAGGTATATCTAAAAGATTCACAATATAACTAGTTTCTTTGTTTGTTTTCCATCCATGCAAGACTCACATACTTGATCTTGATGCTTAATTACCGGTACCCCTTTAGCTAACTTGTGCATCAAATTCACCGCACCAAAGCTGATATGACCAAGTCGTACGTGCCACAACCATGACTCTTTATCAATGTTAGCTTGAAAACAATATGGTTTCCTAAATTTTTGTTGAGTCTTGTAATGACGGTTTGCATTTCACGGGACTTTAATTAGCAAACTTCCACAACTATCACGCATGGTTAAGAAATCACCTTGTATACGAATATCACAACCGGATATTGTAGCTTGTCCAAGACTTATCACGTTACTACGAAGAGCGGGAATGTAATAAATATCCTTCAGCAACTTTTGTTTACCATTTTTCCCTTGAAACAAAATCGAGCCCTTTCCTTTTATGCTCACACGCAAACTGTCTCCAAACCTAACACGTCTTGTTATATTTTATTTAGTTCAGAAAAGTAAGAGTAATTATCGGTCATGTGATTACTTGCACCATTGTCAAAATACCATACATCATCTTCCTCGGTATTAGACTCGACCTTTGGCAGAGTGTACTTTTCTTCATTCATGAAAAACATCTCTTGAACATGGTACATCATAAAAAACATAGTTCCTCATGATTCATATCTCCCTCTAGTGTCTTAGTAAGGTTTGCCTCATAGTCTCGTTTTAGATCTGGGGCATCTTGAAACAAAGTATCTGAACTTATCGTAATGGTAACACTTTATATGCGAGAGGTCACGTTGCTCCTGTTGTTTCCCCTTTTGCTTATTATCTTCACATTTTTTTCAAGGAGTCAAGTTAGCCTTGATTTTGATTGTTTCCTCGACCACGTCCATAACCATGACCTCGAGAGTACGAACTACATCCTCTTCCTCTACTGAGTCACTATTCCTGTTGGAATTATCAGTCCTAGCATAAAGCAACTTCTCTTGAGCATTGTTTGCCTTATCTTCTTCTTTGACTCTTTCTTTATACGCTTTAAATCGTCCAACCACATCCTCAAACCTCATTTCTTGAAGGTCTAAAACATGTTCTAGGTCTGCCATGATATGGACAAAACGTCTCGAAAGACTTGTGAGAAAGTTCTTCACCAGCTTGTGTTCTGACATGACTTCTCCAAGCGTGGCTGACTTAGAAGCAATACATGACAACTTCGCGACATAAGCATCTATAGTACCAGTATCTGACATCTTTAGATTTTTAAACTCTGTGATTAGGGTTTGAAGCTAGCTTCCTTTACACATTCAGCCCCTAGGTTACGAGTCTTTATTGCTTCCCACATCTCTTTCTCGGTTTTTAAATTACCGATTTGTAAAACCAAATCTTCTAGAATTGATTGAAACAATAAATCTTTCACTATATTATTCTTCCTGGCATCGACTAAGCCTGGATCTACCACAACCTAGACTCCATGAATTCCAAGAAGTACTTCCATACTCATGCTTCATATGGTGTTATTGACGTTAATACCAGACATTGAAATGTCAAGTTTGATTCCTTTGCTTGCGGTTGTGATGTTTCTCCCACCATCCCATATATTTTCTGTGATCGTGAATAAGTATATAATTGGGAGCAATCCAACCCTTTACTCCACGGCTTGGGTTTGTTTTGGTTCACGTTGAATTACGCGTAGGCTTATCAACGGTTTCCTGATTACCCTAGTAAACTTCAACAGTCAGACGAGACAATCAACAGTCAAAGATTGTTTCCAACTCGCTGAAGTTAAACCAAAATAAAAGTTATGATCAGAAACAAAAACAAACTAGAACTATGATCAGATTATGCACGCTGATCAGACATCCTAATTGTTTCAGACAACACGCAACTTAAACCACCACTACCACAGGTTTGAAGTCATCTTTTGTTTAGGGTTTTGATTAACCCTAAATCATTGTTTAGACAGGTCACCTGCTGTTCGCAACTAACCACGGATTTACAGGCTAGAGACGACCGTTTTTTGTAGGTATTTGTAACTCTAAATCGCAGCAACAAATCACCAACAATCTTATGAAGCTCTGATACCAACTGAAGGTATTCAGAGGTTTACGCAGCAAGCTTTGTATACAACACAAAACAAAAAGAATAAGAACATTGATGGCCAAACACACAAGACTTTTATTGAAGAAACCTAACTCAAAACTTCAATTAATACAACGTAATTCCTTATCCTACACGGTATATATAGACTAACCAATTCACATTAGAATATAACTAGGATTACATTAAACATATCCTAAATAAACAAATAATATTCTATAATAGGAGACGGGCTGGACTTGCACTCCAACTATAACTTTCCTAATATCTGGAACACGCATTCAGCCACATCCAATGCTCAGGAATTCACCAACACTCCTTTGTGTTGTTATTTTGGCAGTGGCTTGGTAGAGCACAAATAGAGCTTTTGTTCAAAACTTTGTATCTTAATTTTGTAACAATTTAATCTATGAGAACATATAATAATCTTGCGGTTTAAATGATTTGTTCATTTAACGTGTTGTTTTGGTATGGTCATTTAGATCTAGGTTAAAATGTTCATATGAAAAACCTAATTGCCTGATTAATTTTGTTCGTCTTGATTTCATCATAAAATTATGGTTTTGACGTTAATTATGAAATATATGAATTTTTGCTTAATTCTAGGATGGTTGTAACACTTCAAAATTAATTTTAAGTATATTACTCTATATTCTAAAAGTGGACTTAAGGACACTCATAAAATGAATAGTGTTCATTTCTTCATTATTTTCTAAATTATTTTATTCATGTGTGTCTTCATAGTGGGTATCTATAGTTACTAAATTATAGTTTCTGAATCAAAAACCAGTTACTTAGTGTCTTCATAGTGGATTTAGTGGTTACTAAATTATAATTTCTGGGTTGTTAAATTCTTTAGTGGCATTGTTTTTGTAGCTTTCTTACATTTGTCCTTCATTCTTGATTATGTGTCAACCATTAGTTTCTCCTTACTCTCTTGGAATGCCACCTGTCCATAATTCACTTATATTTTTGTGTTTTTGGGATCTATCTTCATTTTGTTAGATTTGCTCCCATAAGGTATGTTCTGATTTTTTTTCAATTTGATTTTTTAATTTTTCTTTTAAATTCGATTCTCTTAATTAGGGTTATTGGGTTAGGGTTTATGGTTTCTATTTTTTGTGATTGCTGGGGGTTTCTATTTATGATAAAGATTGGATTCGGTTAATTTTAGGTGTGATAAATTGGATTCAGTTAATGGTTTGCTATCATAATGATTGAATTCGGTTAATTGTCTCTTCGATGTCACCGATCTCTTCGTTGCCGCCGTTTATAGTGTGTGGAGATGTTGATCGGTGTGTGACGATGAGAGGTTTGTAATCTTGGCCGATAATGAGTTACCATTAATGTGGGTTACGTATTTGCTGTCACATGTTTGTGTTGTTGCTGTGAAACCACAGTAGTGAAAGGGCTACAACTGTCCTTAAGTCTACTTTTAGAATATAGAGTAATGATTAGATTTGATTAATTGTCTCTTCGATGCCACTGATCTCTTCGTTGCCACCGTTTATAGTGTGTGGTGATGTTGATCGGTATGTGACGATGAGTGGTTTGTAATCTTGGTCGATAATGAGTTAACCATTAACGTGGGTTACGTGTACACATGTTTGTGTTGTTGCTGTGAAACCATAGTAGTGAAAGGGCTACAACTGCAAATTAGAAGTGGTAAAGAAGTATCTGAACAAGGCTAAATATCTGTAATTTTTGTTGCTGACTGTTTCCAACACTACAGTCTTTTCGATGCCGCTGATTGCTTTATTGCCACCGTCCATGGTGTGTGGCAATGTTCACTGGCGTGTGACGATTTGAATATCTGTAATCTATATTAACGAAAGGCAGTCCCATTTGGTATTCCACGTTCTCCTGAGTACACTAACCCCAACTTTATTTTTTTATGCGTGGGGGGTATGTGGTGGTATATCTTTCCGAACGTAGGAGTTGTTACTCTGGGTACGTACCCTCACGTGGTTAACGGATTTTTAATATACACTTGGGGCATCATGTATTTTTCAGCGGTTCTGCCCAGATATAGAAAGTGGTGTGTGGTATGTGTGGTATATACTCTGTGTTCGCCAAGATGATAAGGAAAACGATTCTAAGAGGCTGTGAGGTTTAATTAGAGGCTTGGCGGGGCAGGTTCATAGCTTTGCAGCCATGGCGGATTTATCCTTGAGATTGTTCGTACCTTGGCAGGGTAGGTTATTGATTTTGCAGTCATGGCAGATTTATCATTGAGATTGTCCGTCCCGGCATCCTTTTTGACGAGAGTCTGTGGTTGTTGTAAGCTGTAGTCGCGTTTGCTATACGTGTGGTTACAAAGGCTGCTTTTATAGTTGTTGTGTTTCAAGAGGCTGTGATGATAATATTTGAGTATCTCTAAGGAGATATAATTAAAATTTGAATTGCGTGCATCTTGGCAGGGTAAGCTTGCTGAGTTTACAGCCATGGTGGTCGTATCTTCATATCCAATTGCTTACTTATCTGAGCCTAAAGTTTAGATTATGCGAATATGATGGTCCTTCCATTATTTTCTAAATGCGCATACACATATTATTGAAGTCAGAGAATCAGGTTCTACGCAAAAAAGCATTGCTTTCCACGAAAAATGATAACCTCTATGAAGAAACCGCACAGTGTAAGTTTAGTTTGTTGTTAATTAGAAAATCTCATCTTAATCAAACATTTCAATATGTATTGATAAATCATAGTTTGTTAGAGAGACACGGTTTAGTTTCACTGAGTTTAGGTACCTCAGACTTAAAAGTTGGTTGAAAGGTGTTCATGTTTTGGCTAAACATATTGTGATTAGAATTTCCTTATATGAGACTGCTCATCTTATAAGTTATTTCTTCTCATAGCTACGGGCTTTGTACTGAATGCAATTGCACATATAAAGAGAACACAATAAATGCTTGGTTATTTCCCAATCAGGCTTTTTATCATTAAATTTCTAAATCTCTGTCATCATATTTGTCTTTATCTATTATTATTAGAGGTGATTGATTTTGTATACGATGAAATTTCTTCTGTGTAGTAAAATGGCAGTGATGGTCATAGCCAAGCTGATACAGGGGGAGAGTGGATTCAAATTAAAGTCCTAAGGAATGGACATCGTAAGTAAGACGAACCGAGTACAACTTCATCGTCATCAATACAATAGCAACTATGCACTCTAATGTACAAGGTACATGTAATTTAAGTTTTAGCAGGTGTGAACTATATCAACTATCATTCTTTTTTTGAACTAATATCAACTATCATTCAATTACAAGACTTTGATACTTTTTATAATTAATTGTAGATATTACAAGCTCACCGCATAATGAATGATAAATTATTAAGATGTCTCAGCTTTGTAGCAGCTTCTACTATTGTCTTACTGTTGGTGCACTTGAAAGTGAAAGGATATTGTTAGAATAATGGACATACTTAAAATATTGCAAGTAATGTTTTGATTCATAGCTATTTTAATAGAGCTAACAAGACGACTCAGTGTGGGTTAGGAGTATTGAAGTTGATGCATCAAGGAAGGGTACAGGATCAATGCAACGAGATAATGCGTGATAGCTAACAATGCAACATCAAATGAAATTGCGTCATTTTTGTTTTGTGTTGTTAGCTCTACTAAATAATCTGTTTTGTGCCATCCCAAGTATTTCTGACAAAAAAACTCGCTCAACTTAACAAACATCACGGCATTTCTAATCATCGTATCAATGTTAAAAACCGGTTCTTTCATACACAAGATCCACAAAACATAAGCAACGCAATATTATTAATATTAGCTTTCTCCATGTTTATAAGCTGATTTAACATATTAGGTTAGTTTGCCCATGTGAGTTAATTACGTATTTGAATGTTTGGCAATGTCTTGAACATATATGAATAAAGCTATAAGCTGATAAATGTTTAAGTTTAAGTAGTCAAATGATCGCTTTTGGTGACCAGGAAACAAATTGATATGTGTAGGAAAATATAAAACCGCAGATTAAGTTTCTGTTAACTTATTATCTTCCCATGTACCCTGTGTTACACAGTGGGAGAGTTGGCATATATTTTCTAATTAAACACCTCACACTTGCTTTTTCTACTGTAATATTGTATGTGACATTGGTATGAGACCATTTCGCGCAGCAGCTGATTGACCTGATGTAGCAAATGATCATACATTGTACGCAGTCCCAAACACCCTTATTTGCCTACTTACCAAAAATTAGGAACCTAGCATTTTTTTTCCAAACAGTGTAAACTGGTAATTTTTCTATTTTATGTCGTTTCTTTTAACCTATGAACTTATCAGTATTGACCTTACGAATTACTTGAAGGAAAGATGAGATGATGCATCCAACTCCATCTACACCTCCATGTCAGAAGTATATGTATTTACAGCTCCTAACGTGTCTCTAACGTAGGCTATAAAATGACTTATTGGATCAATGTTCTAGATATGTTCATCTTACTGGACGAAGTTGCTGTTGTGTCTTACTTTTTTGCCTCAGGTATGTCATCGGTTTATGAAATAGGTTAAATGGGGTGTAACATGTATACTTTCTCACAAACGTAGTGTTTGGTACGTCACAATGAGAGTTGGAATGGAAAACACCATTACGGCATAATAAAAAAATCATGTTTGTTTACAATAATGGAATGTAATGACTTATTGCATGAAATCACTCATTACATCAAAAACCATCATTTTCATTCATTAGGGACCCCTTTTTTCCATTACGTCTTGAAATAGAATGATAATTACATAAAAACCCTTTATTAATTACCCAGTAAACAAAAAAACATATTTAACAAAGTCTATTTTAGTCTTTTTATTATCGATTACATTCCATTTTATTTTTGCAACCAAACATAATTACAATCGTAATGCGTCATTCCATTACTTTATTTATTCCATTATGATGCTCATTCCATTCCGTCACTACTTCATTTCGTCATACCAAGCAGACCTAAAGTGTATTTTTGAGGGTTAATACCTATGAACATCTTTTAATATGTTATCCGGACTTTAGTCTCCACTTCTTATTTTTCTCAGCAAGTGGAAAAACTAATGCATAATGATATTATTCATTTTTGTCATTTGGAAAAATGACCAGTCACAAAATTAAATTAGTTAAAAGCACAAATCTAAACGTCATTTCGGTACTGATATGTTTGTAACCTCTCATAGTTCCGTTTCATATTTGCAGTGTGGATGTCATCAAGAGTTTTGATTTTGAGGTTGGCACGAACATGACAGAAGTTGAATGTCGTGTGATGGGCGCAACTAGATACCGGCAAAGCATTATAAAGGTTCGGGCCTTGATAGACTTTGTTGAAAACTTACTTATGACTTGATTACTTAAGACTTTTGAATTTTGTTGGTGGCAGGGAGAAGATCAGTTATTTTATGGGATCAATGGTGATAACTGATATTGGCCAAGTAAAGAGAAACTTGAAGACGATATTACCCGAAGTAATTGAGATCTATAACCTGAATATGCGATCACGGCAAGACTTTTTGGACTCAAGGATCAATCAAAGTTATTCGTTTGGTAAGTACATATCTTTGTGTTAACAATACATAATTTGTGTACGAAAAAGCTACCTCAAACACGTATCTATATATGTGAAACGGAATATAGGTCAAAACAGCTTAGCTCGACCATGTAACACTTTCATGGGCCTTCTTCATTGGTTATACATATTTTTACTACCATTTGTGCAGAATTTTCTAGTTGTTTATTTTTAAGGTGTTGAGTTTAAAAACGCCTCATACTTAGGTACATGAATGTTAGAATATGGGTGTTTGGGCAGAATTGGTTGACTAGAGAATCTATCGACATAAACTATTTAATGGCTGCATAATTGACGATTCTTTTTATGCTCCTTTTTATTAAACTCTCTAATGGTGTAAATGACCTCTCTATATGTGCAAAATAAAGTGCGTGACAAAACACGTTTGGTAGACTCTAATATACACTAGACCATCTGTTAGTAACAACTAATATCTGAATTTCATATAAGATGCATGGATATGGTAGATCAATATGGTTAACTGTTAATGTATGGAATTTTCATAGCTATTGGAGGTTGTGGTTATGTGAAAAAAGGACTTTCAAAGAAACATGTGACGAAGATGTTTAACTCTAAAGCAAAGTTTCCATCCAATAAAACGTTATGATTAATGATAGATAAAGTGGTTGCAAGTTATCCCTCTATGCTGATATCATTTTGAACTGCTTTAAAAACTACCCATTTTACCTGCTTAAAAGTTACCTATCTTAACCTGTTAATCATAACATAACCCAAATCAAATTTAGTTTTTTTATCATTATTGCTAAATTTTATTCAACATAAGCCATGTCAAACTAGGAAGTACTTGGACAGACTGTTGTAACTTGAAGGGTCTTAATAGGAAGATTCTGATTTATTTAGTTCAGGGGGAAATGATGTTATTCTAAAATTAAGTCATAGCGCGTGTGATTGAGATTGAGCATCATTCAGTACTCGAGTATAGACATGTGTATTTGACTGTTATGAAGTGGGTATTGGGGATTCATCCTAATGATTCCCCTGATAGGATAATGCAAATGCTTTCTTTATAATGTTCGGTTACTTTAATAAGTATTTAACTTTAAAAAAACACTTCATGCAACTATGAACTAAGTACCAATGTCAGAATGTAGCCATTAGCGTAATTGATTGTTAAATTTAAGAAAACATTCATATTATTGATATTGATCTTTGATTCTTTTACTTTCAATACAGACGGCCTAAAGATCCAAGAAAGGAGAAGAAAACAATGATGGAGCTTTCCTAAGACTGTCTATTTATATTCAATGCAAGTTGGTTTCATTAAAAGGTATGTGTTGATTCCTTTAACGATTATAATTCTATTTGTATTTGTTTCTCTAATAAGAAGTATATATAAGCTATCACGTAATTAAGTTTTCCTTGCTTCGTGTCAAAGCAATCAATAATGAATTCCTTTGATTTAAAATAGTCATGTCCAGATATCCTGTACACCACATTTTTATAACGGCAATCTTCACTTTTGGCCATCCAAAACGGCTCTAAAAAAGCTTCTTCCAAACAGTCCCTTTTACTCAGTCCCTGTCCAAACAACCTCTTATAAAGTTATAGCCAGTAACGATTTTGCAGGTCAAGATGGGTTGGGTCAGAGATATCAAACCTAATCACATTTTTAATCAACTAGAATTTTTCACCTAAACTTTAGCCTAAAAGCCATGAGTTTGAGAACTTGACAATCAAGTTAGAACTTGGCAAACAGGTATATGGTTATGGACTTACTTAAATTGTTTTAAGGGATATTGGTCGTTGAGGAAACGAACATAGAGCACAGTGTTGGATTATTGTGCCCACATTTCAACAATGTTATCATGTTGTGAAGGTGGGAAAGAGGACTCCGTTCATGATGCATCCTCAAATAAAGCTAAACCAGCACAACCTCAAAGACCACCTTATAGAGGATGAGGTAAATATGACCCCTTTGCATGTCATAATGTTTTGTTCTTACATAGTTATTAGGATATCATATATATGTGTGTAAGTATCTTATTTATTAGTCTTGCAAAAAATGGAACTTTCTAAAGGGTTATAAAGATATAAATAGAATCAATTTGTAGAGGAACATACGGTTTTTCATTTATTAGTGTTATTACAACAAAAGTATAACTAAAATTATGATGCTCATTCTAGGCAGCGCTAGAGGAGATCCTAGGAGTAGGTAAATTTATTTTTAGTGTTAAAATTGAAGATATGATGTTTACATAGCTAAATTAAGTAAAACTTGATGCATTGTTGCATGAGATATGTCTTGATGAGCTAAGGCTAAGGCTGTTTGAAGTCATTATAGTCAAATTCTTTTAGGAGTTTGGAATATTTTGACACATTAACTCTAAAAACAAATTATTACGACACCATGTTAAAATTATTAGATTGATTGATTGCTTGAATGATTGCTTGATTATTATTGATAACAGCCAACCTATATATAGGATACAACAGAATATTCTAGACTATGGGCTTAGGCTAATGGGCAGATTACATTAAATATAATATGTACTCTAATACGCCCGCGCAGTTAGAGCGGGAGTTTTGCGGACGCTCAAACTGGATCTGAAATCAGCAAACAACGGGTATGGAAGACCTTTTGTGAAGATATCTGCATACTGAAATCGAGAAGGGACATGAAGAACTCGAACATGACCTACTGCTACTTTGTCACAAACAAAATGAGTGTCAATCTCTATGTGTTTGGTGCCCTGATGTTGTACTGGGTTTGCAGACATGTATACAGCACTGAATTTATCACAGTAGACCAAGGTCGTTGTGAAAAATAGGGTATGAAGCTTACGAAGGAGGTTACAAATCCAAGATGTCTCAGCTACAGCATTCGCAACCCCGCGGTATTCAGCCTCAGCACTAGAACAAGACAACGTGTCCTGACGTTTGGAGGACCACATCAAGAGGTTGTCACCAAGAAAAACACAGTATCCAGAAGTAGATCGGCGCATAGCCGGACAACCTGCCCAGTCAGCACCAGAGTATGCAATAAGTTGTAATGTAGTAGACCGAAATAGCTGTAATTCAAGATCAGTGGTTCCTCGAAGATAACGAAGAACACATTTCATATCATTAAGGTATGGCTCTCGAGGATCATGCATGTAAAGACATAACTGTTGAACTGCATATGACAAATCGGGTCGGATAAAGGTGAGGTACTGAAGTGATCCGGCAAGGCTGCGATATAAAGTAGGATCAGTGACTGGTGATCCTTCAGGTCCAAGCTTCTTCTCGGTGTCAATTGGAGTCTTGCAAGGATTACAATTAAGCATATGTGCTTGCTTAAGAATCTCGGTAGCATATTTTTTCTAAGACAAGAATATGCCAAGGTCTGTCATAGCAAACTCCGCATGTAGTAAAGAGATGATACATTACAGGAGTGAAGTAGAAGAAGTTGTAAGAATGATATCATCCACATATAGTAGTAAGTAAGCTGTTTCTGGCCCCTTGTGAAAGATGAAAAGAGACGATTCAGTTTTGCTGTGATAGAAACCGGCTCGAATAACATAGCTAGAAAATCATTGAAACCAAGCTCGGGGGGGCTGCTTAAGGCCATAAAGTAACTTTTGTAGAAGGCAAACATAATCAGAATGAGCTGAATTAGTAAATCCTGATGGCTGGTACATGTAAACTGTCTCTGTAAGATGACCGTGAAGAAATGCATTCTTCACGTCTAACTGATGAATAGGCCATTGTCGAGAAACTGCAAGGCTAAGAACAGTTCGTATGGTATCAGGTTTGACAACAGGGCTAAATGTCTCATCGTAGTCGATGCCTTGTTGTTGACTATGACCATTTGCAACTAGTCGAGCTTTGTAACGATTTAAGGACTCGTCCGCGTTATATTTGTGTTTGTACAACCACATAGAGCAGACAATGTTGACATTTGGTGGGCGAGGAACAAGTACCCATGTGTTATTGTCAATGAGAGCTTTATATTCACACATAGCTTGTTTCCAGTTAGGATCTCAAAGGGCATGGAAAGGAGACTTGGGGATAGGGGAGGAGGTGGTAACATGTAAGTTGTATTTAGGGTTAGCTTTTACAATCTCGACTTTAGAGCGTGTGACCATAGGGTGTTGCGAGGTGGGTGGTGGTGGTGGTGGGGTGGGTGGTGGTGTCGGTGTTGTTTGTGGTGATAGTGTTGATAGAGGAGTTGGAGATGTTGATTGTGGAGTTGTTTGTGGATTTGTTTGTGGGGTTGTTTGTGGGTTTGTTTGTGGTGGTGTTTGTTGAGGAGAAGTAGGTGTGGTAAGTAGGCGAAGTGCAATGGGGGAGGTGTCGAGATTATCATCTAGGAATTGGTATGAGGGGGGTTTAGTTGGAGTCATGGAGCCGAAGGGAAAGACAGTTTCGTCAAATGTGACATGACGAGAAATGATGATTTTGTTAGTGTTTAGGTCAAGGCACCGATATCCGCGATGATTATAAGGGTACCCGAGAAAGATAGATGGTGTGGTACGAGGGGCAAGTTTGTGCGGTGGAAAGGTGTAAGGATAACAAAGGCATCCAAACGTGCGAAGGTGATTGTAAGAGGTTGGTTTGTTAAATAATTTTGTGTAAGGGATGTCATTGTTGATAGAGGTGGAGGGGAGGATATTAAGTAAGTAAGCGGCAGTGAGTAGTGCTTCGACCCAATACTCGGGAGGAAGACGGGCTTGAAAGAGGAGAGAACGTACTACGTTATTGATAGTACGAATCATGCGTTCAGATTTGCCATTTTGTTGAGATGTACGTGGGCATGAGAAACGAAATTGAATTCCATTAGTGGCAAATAATTCATGGAGAGTGTTGTTGTCAAATTCTCCACCATGATCACATTGAAAAGCTTTGATTTCACGGTTGAATTGGGTTTTTACAAATGCACGAAAGTGTAGAAGTTTTGACTGTGCATCAGATTTTCTATGAAGTGGGTAGACCCACAAAAAATGTGAATAGTGATCTAAGAAAAGGACATAGTATTTATATCCACTCATGCTAGAGACAGGAGATGTCCAAAGGTCTGAGTGAATAATGTCAAAGGGAGATGTGACAATAGAGGTAGATCGTTGAAAGGGAAGTTTTGTTTGTTTCCCTAACTGGCAGGCACGACACAAGTGTTGAGTGTTTTGTTTATTATAAGACACAAGGCCACGTGATGACAGGGTTTGAATTACATTATCACCGGGGTGACCAAGACGTTGATGCCAAAGGGAATGATTATTAGTAAGTAGGGCAAAGGCTGAGGCGGCAACATGTAAGGGGTATAGATCACCCGTGCTGTCACAACGAAGGAGGGTTTGGCGGGTATGATAATCTCGTACAGTGAAACCATAGGGATCAAAATCAATGGAGCATTTATAATCGGCGGTGAATTTGCGTACTGAAACAAGGTTTTTAATGATATTGGGTGTGACAAGAATATTTCTAAGGTGGAGGGGGCGATATGGGTTAGGTATTTGTACATGGCCAGAGTGGGTGACATGTATAGATGATCAATTTCCGACAATAATTGAATGAAAATTATGATTAAGAGAAGAGGTATGAAGGTTACCGGTGTGAGATGAAAGGTGAGAAGTTGCTCTAGTATCCATATACCATTGCTGATCACGAGAAGCCATAGGAATATATTTTTTTGATGAACATTACTCGGTGAACAGTAACGTCGATGAACAGTAACCAGTGAACAGTACGCTGATGAATAGTAATGCGATGAACAATGTTTTTTTATAAAAGGATTAATGATGTGAGGTAGAGAAGAATAGGAGAGGGGATGACTGAGATGAGATATTTTAGGAGTTGATCGATATAGGCTCTGATACCATATTAGATTGATTAATTGCTTGAATGATTGCTTGATTATTATTGATAACAGCCAACCTATATATAGGATACAACAGAATATTCTAGACTATGGGCTTGGGCCAATGGGCCGATTACATTAAATATAATATGTACTCTAATAGAAATAAGCAGATACTCAGTTTTATAAAACGCGTCAAAAGAGACCTTCAACACTTTAGTTAAAATTATGCAAATGGTATTTTATATGAATAGAATTTTGCATGGTTTAGTAATATGAGAAGTTTTGTATGCTCTGTTGTTACAACCGAATTTTGGTGTACGAATATGTACTCCTAGGCTCTTTTGACTATGTTCGTGTACATGTACGCTTTGGTTGCCGTTAAAAAAATGTTAATTGATAATGTTGTTGCTATTTTTAGTTGATAATTTGTTTGTATTTTTAAGCTTATGTATGCTTGGCTGTATCTGTAGGGATGAGCAAAATTGGAACACATACTCCCCAGCTTCGGTTGAATGATGAGACTTCAACTCAAGAAATGGTTCTTTTCTTTTTATGTTAGACAAGCCAAAAATCGTAGACAATAAAGACATTGTGTGTATCGAATTGTTTTATACACCGATCGATACAAACAACTTTTATGTAAATGTGAGAATATTCATGAGATTTTGTGTGCTCCTGCAGTCTTTAGCAAACTCTATACAGTGGGCACAATAATCCAACATGAGAATATATTCAAAAGACATTGTGAGAATATTCATGGACTATTTATGGTATCTAAGTTTATTTCGAGTATATATTTCTTATACTTGGCATGCTTAGCATATTACAATTTTAACCAATATATAATAGGGGTGTAAGTATCTTATATGTAGCATCCTACACAACAATGGGACGCACTTTTATGTGTTTCGAGTTACTTGAAGACTAAAGCAATGAAACCAAAAAAAATGTAATTGGCTAAAAGAATCATTGAGTCTCTTTGAGAGCATGTTAGCGGCTGGAATGCATCCAAGTTGTGACATTCAGGCACTAAAACGACAATATTTTAGTAGAAGACCTGAAGGTCCAGGGAAGCTGCGAAGTGCATCAAGAAGATTGGCATCATTAGGTTCATTATGTTTGGTTATTGTATGGGTTGTATATGTTGATTTTCATGTTGTAAATTACATAGGCCTGCACTTTATATATAGTTTTAATCAATTTGATCCAATTAATATACTTTACGAATTTTATAATAAAAACGCTCATACAAAGCTCGCCGCAGCGAAGTGCGGGCATCAAACCTTGTTATTACTAGAATGTCATTGTAATATTTTAACCAAGATATTTATATGTTTGAACACTTATTGTGATTGGTTAATCAATAAGTTATACGTTGAAAGTTAACTTAGAGAAGAGAATTTAAGAGATCATTTCTGCTAAAATGACAAACTTTCACCAAACTAATAACGAGAAATTTCCTATGCATTCTACTAGCTTCTTTCTTGTCCTTGTGTTTGTTAGTGACGTGAGAACCAAAAAAAAGGAAGGAAACATTAATTTCTAAGTGATCACTTGGTGGTGAAATTAATGTCCATAACAACCACCATCCTTAATTAAGTAGCGCTTAATCATTCAGGGGTGTTTGTTTTGGCTTATATGTGGGTTTATGAACTTATTTGATTTGGGATTATATAACATAAGCTTCAATTTCTGGCTTATTTTAAGACTTGTTAGCTTATATAAGTTTATTACGATATGATAAACTTATATAAGACCATAAGTCTTAATATAAGACAGAAAACCAAGGCTTATGTAATATAAGCCGAAATCAAATAAGCTCATAAGCCCACATATAAGCCGAGACAAACAAATTGGTGATAATTTAAAGTTTGATAACGCTTATTTCTATTCAAACTTAAGGGCGTTAAGATGAACATATTAAAAGGTTTATAAAATTGTCACATTTTAAAGTAATTAATTTACAAATATTTTCATACTATAAACTTATTCCTACTATAGATAAAGCTTTTAGTAGATTTATAAAATTAACAACTCATACAATGCATTAATTTATAAACCTCTTTAAAAGAGTAAATTGCAAAAATCGTCCCTAAGGTTTAGCCAAATTGCATGTTTCGTCCCAAATAGTTTGAAAGTGCAAAAATCGTCCCTAAGGTTTAGCCAAAGTGCAAAAATCGTCCCACATAGTTTAGCCAAATCGCATGTTTCGTCCTTAAGGTTTAGCCAAATTGCATGTTTCGTCGTTACCCAAGGACGATTTTTTGCAAAATAGTTTGGTTTTGGGACTATCTATGCACTTTCAAACTATTTGGGACGAAACATGCAATTTGGCTAAACCTTAGGGACGATTTTTGCAATTTACTCTCTTTAAAATGTTAGACTTTTTTATGCCACTTATACTTGAAATGGTTCTTCACTATAGTACAAATTTATTTAAACATCTTGATAATTTCTTAAACTCATTCTTAAACCACCATGTTGATAAAATATAATGCCTAAAAACATTAATAATATTTTTTCACATCTTTACGTTTTGATAATCACAAAATATAAAAACGTTCAACGTAAACAAGTATTTAGTAGTAAATATTCATTTCAAACTTATATCACTCCAAGGTATGAATAAACAAATGCTTGATGCATTTTATGATCAAAGGAAACTTTTATAAAATGTTATAAAGTTTTTATAAATATCACAAAATATTTTTTCATTTAAAAGAAATGTTTTATTCAAAATAAACATTTTGAATTTCAAATTTTCAAACCTAAAACGGCTAGGAATGGTCCAGTAAACACCTCCCTTGAATAGGACAAAAAGGAGCGTCTGAATAAGGGGAGGCCCCCTTAATTACATGGGCTGCCCTCTTAATTTTAAAGGGGTCGGCACCCTATTTAAAGGGGCCGGTCATAGATCCCGCTCCTCCTTTTTGTCTTATAAATACTGGACTATTCTCCAACATTTTTCTCACCTTTTGCACTCATTCTTTCTGCTCAAAACAGCCCACTTATCCTCTTTAAAATCATTTAATCATAGAGCTTTGTTTCCAAGTGATCCAAGCTATATTCCTCAAGTGCAAGAGAAGAATACTTCCAACATCAAGTCAAGAAGTATTACACCTTAGTGTGCATAGCAATCTTGTTGCATTCATATCACATATTTGTAAATCAATTGTTTAATCTGTAGTTTGTGTGTAGTAGCTAGATCTGGTGATCTTTGTAAGTATAGTTAGATCGTTGTGATCTTACCAAGTCAGTGTTAGGTAGTTGTGATTTATTTTTTTTTTTTTTTTTAGTGTGGTGAAGTGAAGTCGCGAAGTTGTGAGGAAGTCGCGAAGTTCTAAAGAAGTCGTGAAGTTGTGAAGAAGTTGTGAAGTTGTGAAGAAGTCGTGAAGTTATGAAGTCGTGAACAAGTCGTGAAGTTGTGTTGTGATAGATTGGTTCTAGCTAAGATTAGAACTCGACATCTAGCTTAGTGTCGGAAATTGATATAAGCAACGTTGTGTACGGTTTTCTCCGCCATAAGGGAGTTTGTTGACATAGTGAAGAAAACTCTCGAGTTTGGTGCTCGGGGAGTGGAGTAGGGCGAAGAGGTGCTTCGTTACCGAACCACTATAAATCCTCGTGTTGTGGTTTGATTGTTCTTACTCTTATCTCTTGTCTTACTTTATATATTTACATTGTTCATATTGTGCAAGCATTGAATTCACAAAAAGGTCGAATCTAAGTTTTACAAACATACATAAAACTTAAATTTAAAAAGCGGTAAACTATTCAACCCCTCCTCCCCTCTAGTTTTCCACACACCATAGTGGTGCTCTAATATTGTCATCATCCGTAAAGTTACTGTGTCAGGAAAATTATAACTAAAAAACATTTCTCGTCAAAGATTTTAATTGTAAGGTACTCGCGCCGCAACGAGCCGATACAACGCTAAATTTCATAAATCAACATAAAAACACACCTCTTAAAATGTACGTAAATTGGTAAACCATCTCCCCCTTCCCCAAGTACTAATTAGGGCATGTTTCTTTTTTGCTTAATGGGCTGACTCCTAACAAATCATTATACAAACAGTATCTATTGACGTTTCTTTTTAACTTATTATAAAATGGAATCCTAGATGTGGAAGAGTAACAAAAACCCCACCCTTTACAAACAAGACCTCATTTGACAAATATATCCTACCTCTCTCTCCTTCTTCTACTCCATTTATCGACTCCATTTATCACACAACACCATTTTAGCATCCTAACCCCGACGCTCCTTCCCACCTTCCCACAGGAGACCATCCATCGGGACTCTTTCAGGCGACGTTATTTTCCCTCCGACGACTTTCTCTCGAGCGTTGCTCCCATCTACTGTTATATACTTCTTTTTCATAAATGCAAGTAAAACATTTGATTGTCATTAAACTAATGTTGGAAACATATTCATGAACAAATAATGAAAACTGTTGGATTTACTTTTTTAGTTGATTGTTTATCAATTTGATTTTGTCTATATATACATCTGGTAAATTCATGAACATTGTCATTAAAGTTTTAGAAAGTAAATAATTGTTGTTTGCTACTTTGTTTTGATTAAAGTCAGTTGATATAAATTGGAGATTAATTTGGTCCGACGTGGAATTTTTATATATTGTAAATCTTCATATATTGTAGATGAGAATTTGAGGCTGTTGATAAAAATTGTACTTTGTAATTGATTGAGGGTAAAATGGTAATTGTTATAGTTTTTTAAGCACAAAAAAGAAACATGAACAATTTGTAAAAAGGAGAAAAAAAGAAACGGGCCCTTAGTTTTCATCATAAAAAGGATTTCATCGTAAACAAAACTAGACGAGCACTCATGCATAGCAACGGAAATTCCTAGCAGCAGACAATTCACGATTGATATTGTGGTGAGTGTTTCGTGTAGCGTGAAAATATCATAATGTAATTGCAAATAGTTGTAACTTGCGATAATTCAACTCAAGCAAAAATTCTGAACATGTATCAAAGAAAATATAAAAACATTTAGTGAAATTGAAAATAAAACATTACATCAATTATGAGATAACTAATACGTAATGCACGTTACTCGTCAAGTAAATCCTATAAAGTCACCGTTCCGTCTCCGACAACATATCGCATTTCAAAAAAACAAATAAAAATAAAAACACTAAATTTTTATGTAATTCATACTCTTCACATAACTTGGTTCCTTATTTCCATACAGAAACAGTTATGGATACAATAAACATAGCAAGATTACAGACTAGATATTTTTATTCTCACGAGACGTCAAAAAACTGGATCATTTGAATCAAACTTTAGTAGTTCGCATATTTAGAGCAATCGGTCAGTGACGAAGCCAAGATTTAACATGTGGGTGGGCCAAATATGAGTTAACAGTTAAATAAAAGCACCTCGTTACTATTTTAGTTCTAATTTTATATTTTGAACGCACCACTCCTCCGCACGATGAAATGCACGGTAACTCGGTAAGAAGTAAGAAGAAAGCAAGAGTAAGCTAGAAATCAATATTATTCTTCCATCGTGCAACAAATTCTTGCTCGTACAAGTTAAATTAATTTCATGTCTATTAAACCAAAATGAATGATAAAAAGTAGGGCAAATAATAAAAAGATGAATGATAATGTTATTCTAATACACCTTTTAATTTATTTAATTTATAATTATTTTAATTTCATGTTTTAATTATAAAACTACGAAACAAAAAGTACGAAATAAAAAATATAAAGTCTGACAAGAAATACGAAACAGAAACTGATAAAAACAAGAATTACGAAACATAAAATGATAAAAATAAATTGTCTTTGTAGGATCGATATTCCTTAATGAAACACTGATATACTGTCAACTATGCGGAATCTAGTTGGCAGTACTTAGAAGAACACACAAAGATTAATCAAACGATTTGTATTATAAACCTTTTGAATCTGCCTAAATTGCAGATCCCTAATACAATACTAATAATTCGTGTTCGTTGTTCTGTATATTCTAATACCTTCCTAGAGATCCTTTTATAAACATAAGGATAACTCTAGTAGTTGTACAGTCCTTGTATATCATAAACACTAATCAATACTAATCACTAGAATAACTGTTACAAGATAATTACTAACATAACCGTTTAAATGATAATCCTTTAAGATTCCTTTATCCACGGCAGTACGTTGACTTTTCCATACTAAGTAGGCAGTACTTCGATCTTCAACATAGCAGTACTTTGACCTTTTGCTTAGCAGTACTTTGACCTTTTGACTTGTATTTCCCAACAATCCTCCCCTAACTTGAATTCTACTTGCTTGACTTCAAGTTTCTTGATAGTTGGTCTTCTTTGTTCAGCATCAGTCTGTCTTGTTATTAAAGTAGTACTAGCCTTTAATCTTTTAAGCTTCATCCTTTGAGCAGTATCTTGTACACAATCTGTTTGAGTATCTTGAAATGTAACCCCTTGTTATGAACATAAACACTTCTCTTTGTCTTAGCATCAAACAGATTGTTCTTCTCAGCAACATGTCTTCTCAGCAACGTAAATGGTTTTTATGAGCCTTTACCAAGTAGCCATTTACTCTTGGGCTAGTCAGTTCTTTGGTACCTAGAAAAGGTAATAATCCATGGTAAACTGAAAACCACTTCAACACTCAGAACATTAATCATAGTGTGTTGAATACTATATGACTTTTGGTAAGTCATTACAACCATAAACGGATTTGAGATTAGTCACCATATTTTAGGGCTAACAATCTTCCCCCAATATGTGGACTTACGGAATTACTTACAATGTTCCTAACAAGTACAAATAACAACGTAATATAGTCTTCCAAAGCACTTCCAAAGCTGAAGATGTCTTCTGAGTTCTCCTTGTCTTGAAACTTGTACTCCAGCTTGGATCTTCATTGTCTTTACTTGTACAGGAACCATTATAGTATGCATGAGTTGGATTAACTTCCCCCCAATTCATGCAGCATGTCTTGAAAAGCTTTCTTCATAGACTCCTTTTTGGCGAAGTTTCTGAATCGGCTTCCCCCGATAAAAACCAACATCCCTATCTTATCTTAAGCAGCTATCTGAAACATTAATGTAGCTTGAACAATCTTCTACTTGTCATCAAAGTGCACAGCGGAATTTTGTAGAAGTCAAACCACACCAACGACCACTGCTTCTTGTCATCAGGGCTTGGTGAATATTCGTTCAGGGGTGCATGCGAGAAATCAGCAACAATTCTTCTCACGTTTGCATAATACTTCCATAAACCATACTAGAGTAAAGTAGTCTACACTACTATCCCCCAGGAAGTTGACACTACGGTAACATCACAAGTCAATTAAGTCCGGATGTACACAAATTCCCCTATGATGGTTGCGAACTCTCGGAAGCATCATTGTCGTTACGTCCATATACTCGAGAAGTTCTTATCATAAGCACAAATCTTGATATACAAAAGAATCATTAGCCTCTTGACTTCACAAACCGTAGAGGAGTTGAAGCAAGTATCAAGAACACTTGGTATAATCAAGGTCTTGTGAACACAAATGTCATCGAAGAACTATTGAAGATTTTTGACTTAGACTGTAGAAGTATCTTGTCTTCGTGAATAGCACAACAAATACCCCGTTAGCAAAGTGTTGTTATTACATCTCAACCTTAAAACCTCTGACAACTATACCACCTCGTATTCTGTAGGAGCTTATTATCGTGATCACTTGTGAAGTAAACTCGATATATCAAACTTGAAACTGAAGTAAAATCCCCCAAATTTTGTTACTTAATCTTGCACTATTGTTGATTGAAGAACGGTGTAGAAGAAAATCTTTAAGTACCTTATACCCATCATCAAAAGTATAAGAAGTACACAACAGAAACCTCTTTGAAAAATTATCCCACATCGACATCTGCAGTGACAACTGAGTACTACCAACGAGTAACTCCTTTAATTGATAGTTAGATCCAGTGTCATCATCAACCACTAGTACCCCTTGACCGCTGGAAACTAGATAATCCAAGTCTTAATCATAATTGTATACGTTCAAGCAAGTCATCAATCGATAGAAAATAGAAGAAAGTCACGATGATGAAATAAGTAGACGCCTTTGTGAAATCCAACTTCAATTGCAAATAAGGGATACCAAATCAACTTCGTAATCACATGTCATCTTAATCCAAATCTCTAGCCATTTTGTCATTTAAGTGAATCTTTTCAGGATCGTTTTGGGATTAAGTGTTGTTGTTTGTGTGGTGTGTTGTTATGGTTGATTGTGTTTTATGAGTCTTGGTTCTTGATTGTGGTGTTTGTTTGTTGTTCTTGTTTTGATTATAATATTCCCAAATTCGGTCATATGCCCAAAGTCGGTCACATGCCCACCTGATGCGCGGATCGACCTTAGGGTTTCAAAACATGGGTTTTCCATGGTCAAAACGCAATGACTTTAGTCAAAACGCAATGAAACCACTAATCAAAACGCAACTTTCTTGATCAAAACGCAATGAATAAAAAATTGGGCAGAGTAATGTTTAGTCAAAACGCAATGATGTCTTCAAAACGCAACCTGTAATCAAAACGCAGTGAACCAAAACGCAACCAATGTCAAAACGCAATGAGTCAAAACGCAACGAGTCAAAACGCAACGAGTCAAAACGCAACGAGTCAAAACGCAACGAGTCAAAACGCAACGAGTCAAAACGCAACGAGTCAAAACGCAACCAGTCTCAAAACGCAATGAGTCAAAACGCAACAAGAAGGAAGTCAAAACGCAACAAGAAGAAATCAAAACGCAACATGAATTTTGCCAGAAAGTCAAAACGCAACGACGAAATATACGAGTTTTTCCACCTAAAATCGCCTAAAATCGCCCTTTTTGACCTTTTAACTTGATTTCTCTTGCACAATTAGCTTCCTTATGCCTAGATCTTGCTTAATAACATAAACATTCACACATCTAAGCATAAAAATTCGGGTTTGATTTTTTTATTGACTTCTTTTTTGACCACGAATTTGATCTTGTTGAACCACAATAATCAGTAGATATGTATAGCGACTACGGGTTCCTCGCAACAAAGAGGACGCGACACCCGGCCATTGGTTGCCAACACAATGACGCGGCCATTGTATCTCCAGCTAGTTACTCGGGCAACAAAAAACAAAATAAAGAGTTACATATAGCATAACGAAACGAAACATATTTGACCACTAGAATGTCATGACTAATCAAAACAACAACAAAATATGACTGGAATTCATCACCTCTTGACTCTGGATAGCCAATTGTTAACATAGATTCACCCTATAACATAAGATTCGGAGGCTTGGTAAAATGGAAAAGAAAAGTATCCATATTATTTAGAGAGAAAAAGATGAAATGGGAAGTTGTGTGTGTTCTTGAGAGAAAACACACACACACACTTTTACAAAAGTGAGCTTCACCCCTCCATGGAAGTATGAAGGAGGTATTTATAGTCCTAGTGACACACAACTATCGTAGCTTGTCATTATTAGTCCCTATGTGTCACGCTATAAATAAACTAATGTAATTTCGGATATGTCACCATATTTTAAGGCTAACATACACGATCTGTTTGAGTATCTTGAAATGTAACCCCTTGTTATGAACATAAACACTTCTCTTTGTCTTAGCATCAAACAGATTGTTCTTCTCAGCAACATGTCTTCTCAGCAACGTAAATGGTTTTTATGAGCCTTTACCAAGTATTGTGCTAAGTTACCCTCGTAGCCAATATCGCGGAGCGTATCCCAAATCACTTGCTTAGGAAAGCAATCAACGCCATTTTCATCGTCAAAAAGTAGGTCAGCGCGAATGGTTGCTTCAGAAATCATATCTCTTGCCAGTCTACCTTGGAGCGGATACGAATGTACGTCATTTTGTCACTTGGAGAGGAAGCGGTAGCCCAAAAATTGTTGAGGCCAAGGTGCGATGAGATCAGGACTTTCGACCAACAAAAAATAAGTAAATGGAGCATTCCAGTGAGAGAAAATCGATGATTTTATAAACAATCAGCATTCTGAGCCGTCTTTTTTACACACGCATACATGTTGTTGCTTGTTACAAGAGAGATGGTTGCCATTTTGAAAGAATTGGATGTGCGTCGGAGGTTGGAAATTAAAGAATTTATTGAATGACATATAAGTAAAGTGAGAGGGGAAAAATGCAATTCGGTTGTGTATTTAAAGGTTGCGACGGCTAACTAGAAGTGACCGTTGTAATACGGTTTTTTAGCGGCAAAAAGTATGTTTGACCGTTGACGGAAGTTAGGACAGTACTTTGTTGTCTAAAGCAGTACTTTCTGAGGCAGCAGTACTTTGAGTTATGGATTAGCAAGTACTTTCAACACGAAGATAAAGATGTCCAACTCACATATGTTGCAACGACAACCTTTAAACTTTGCAAATTATTCTTCAGATCAATCAAAAATTCTGAAAAATCATTCATATCCTCCCCTCAAATATAGCTAGAGTGCTTCAAAAAATCCAATCTACCAAAACAGTACTTTACTTGATCACCAGTACTTTATATGTGATCCTCCCCCTCAAAGATCAAAGATAGCCTTGGTCTCATTTCCAATTGATACCACCAAAATGTAAAACTTGACCAAATCAAAGCCTTTGGTGAGTATCTGTAAATTCGTCATCGTATGAACCTTGACCACATTAATGAGCTTTGCTCATAACAATCTCGAATGAAGTGATGTCGAATTTGGATATGCTTGGTCTTCGAGTGAAAAACAGGATTCTTCACAATGCAAATGGTGCTCTCATTGTCTATATGGATCTCAGTGTTCATGAAATTAAATCCATAATCAAGTAGTTGATTTTGCATCCAAAGACTGAGCACACAACTTGCAGCTGACATATTCTGCCTTCTGTAGAGGAGATAGCACAATTGTTTGTTTCTTGCATTGCCAAGGAAACTTAGTCTTCTTGCTAAGTTATTGACATCTCTGAAGTGGTAATCTGCTCTCATGGTTGTCCAGCATAGTCACTATCCGAAAAAGCTTCCAAATGAAAAGGCAGAGTCTTTAGAGATACCATAAACCCAAATGAGGTTGATTGTTTGAGATACTAAAAATCTTTTGACAGCGTGTAGATGAGAAACCTTGGAGTGGACTTGAAATCTTGCCACAGACAAAACAGCAAATCATTAGTCGGTCTTGAAGCAGTTAAGTTATGTGTCATCCAATCATAGACCTGTTAAAGATGTACATCAACATCTTCACCTTCTGCATCTTTTCCTAAAGATTTATGAGCTTCAATAGGTGGTTAGAGCGGGCTTTTGGTTCTAAAGTCAAACTTGTTTGAGAATGTCTTTCACCATATTTGTTTGTCTTAGAAAATATACCATTTGATTGTTTGACTTGAAGCCCCAAAAAGAATATTAAAGTAAAAATGAAAAGTGGAGTTCACCATGGCTCCCTTTCACATTTGAATTTCCTTTTGCATTAAGATCTTCAAAATCCTTACAATAGAAGACTTGGTAGCTACCAAAGATGATATCATCAACATATACCAGTACCAACATGATATCTCTTCTATCTTTCTTAACTAAACAGTTTTTTTTCAATAGCCCCTCTCCTATATCCATCGCTTTAAAAGAAGTGAAAGTCTTTATTACCATGCTCTTGGAGCTTGATGAGGCGTAAGTGCTTGGACAACTCTGTAAACCTTTGTTTGGATGATAGGATCTTCAAACTTGGAGGTCTTGTTTGAATATACCTCTTTGTGATTGTTGCCATACAAAAATCGCATTTTGACATCCATCTGATAGACAGTAGTAAAGCCATGAAAGATGCAGATGCCAAAAGAGTCTTCTAGGATTGCTTCAATTCTGGAACTGGTGCAAATAACTTCATCATAATCCTACTTCTTCTTGTCTGTTACCCTTGTGAACTAGCGTGCCTTGTTCTTGATAATAGTACCCGTTCATCTCTTTGTTTCTAAAAACCCATTTAGTTCCAATCACCCTTTTGCCTTCTGGTAGGTCACATAACACCCATACCTCTTGTAGCTTGAATTGAAGCAGTTCTTCTTGCATCGCTTCAACCCAACTTTCATCTGCTAAGGCTTGAGAGACTTTCTTGGGTTCCTCTTGAGATAAGAAACAAGCAAACAGATGTTTGTGATCTTTGTGGTTAGTTTCTATTTTGCTTTGTATATGAAAGACAAGCCAATGCTTGATGTTGATTTTGATCGAAGTACTGTCTGTAGCCTTTCGTTTGTTTGAACCAGCAGTACTTTGCCAATAATTGACTGATATTGAGGATGAAATCTTAGGAATTCTAGGTGTGGGAGTAGAGGGAAATCAATGGTTGGATCAAGTTGTTGTAGTCAGCTTACTCGCCGTTCTCAGCATCAAAAGAGTTTGTAGAGAAAACACATCTGTTGGAGTACATCATCATCTGGATCATGTAGGTGTATTGCCAGTTAATTTGAGGAGGTGTATTAGGCTAGTACTTAGTTTGGAAGTACTCTGTCAACATGTTCTTTTCCCTTTGGCAATAGATATTCTCCTCTTTTCCTTTCAAAACATCTTTTGATCATCATTCTGATCTTGGCAGAGATTGAGCATCAAAACTTACATAGCTCATCATTGTAAAGCTTGATCTTCAGAGGCAATGTAACTTCTTTTGCAGCCAGTACGTTCCTCTGGAGCATAGATGAGGTGAGTGGTTTATATGAATCAATGAATTGGTTGGTTATCCATATTTCAACATCATCACAAGATATTCCTTTGTTCTTTAAATCAGCTAGTTTTCTTTCCTTATCGGAATGTAATTATCGGATGGAGTTTGAAGGTCAAGATCAACATCCAATCAGGACTTTTCCCTTTTGATTTTGATTCTCAAGAAAAGTTTACGTGGAAGGACAATTCTTGAAACCTTTCTTGTGATCTGTTATAGACTCTAAACCCTTTATGTTAGTAGAGTATCCCAACAGAATATCCTTCTTTGATTGCATCAAATTACAAATGATCCAGAGTTTAAGTATAGTCAGAGAAACACAAAAGGTCTATGAAATGATGTTGGGAGAATTTTTTCCACATTAAAGATGTCCATAAAGATGTCTTCAGTTGAAGGGTTTATGGTCACACATCTATTAAGACATAACAAGAGTATTGGCTTGCTTAGCCCAAAAATTGAATAGGTATTAGAAGGGAGTCTGCTAACATAGCTGTCTAGCAGCTTCATAGAGTCCTATTCTTTCTTCTGCTACACCATTTTGCTGTGGAGTCCTAGCAATGTATATTCTATCTTGATTCTTTTTGGCACAAAAACTATTCATAAGTTGATTCTTGAACTCTGTTCCCTGCTCACACCTTGATGGTTTCACTTTATGTCTTAGCCTGTTTTAAAACCACAATCTAATTCATGAAGATATCTTATGTTCATCCTTGTAGGCATGAAAAACACCCAACTGAATTTGTTGCAGTCATCAGTGACCACCAAGCAGTACTTTTTCTTGTTTATACTCTCTACTGAAACAGGTCCAAATAAGTCCATGTGGAGCAATTCAAGAGGTTCTCTGACAGTTCTTTCCTCATTTTCTTGACAAGATGCCCTGTTCTGTGTTACCTTTCTACATGCCACACAAGGTGTGATTTCAGCTTGAATGTCTTTGAGGTAAACCCTAACCAGATTGCACTTTTACCAACTTGTTGATATTTTGAGTGACATGCCCCAGTTTCGGTGATAAGACTGCTTCATCCTCTGTTGCTTTGCAACCAAACAAGTGATTTCACCAGAAGGAAATAATTTTCTTTAGATCCAGGCTGTAGTCTCATTCTTTCTAGGGAACGCTCTAAGAATTTACCAGATCTTCATCATACAAAACTTGAACTTTGGTGATATGATAAGACATTCTTTATCTGTGAAGAGACCTTGTGCTTTTATCACAGATTTGAGAAACAGATAAAGATTAAACTGAGCTCTTCAATAGCTAACTTCTCAAAAATCTAAGCATGATGTCTCTAATGTTCCTTTCTTTCCTGCGATATCTTCACCTTTAGAGTCATTTCCAAGGCAATAACCTCCTTTTGAACTCTTGAAAATCAGACAAATTGTCCTGGTCTCCTGTCATACTTCCAGAGCTCCACTGTCAATGATAGCATACGTCCTTGAGAATCTCTCGGTTGCCCTGTACAAAAAATTTCAAAGAATTAGACTCTTTTAGGGACCAAAGTAATAACTGGTTGGATACCCCCTAATGGAGTTACATACTCAAATTGCTTGAGTGTGTAAGATCCATTACCCCTATTCACAGAATCTAGATAGTTCCCTTTTGGTTTCCATGTTTGTTTTGGACTTATCATTGCACTCTTTTTGACAGTTTGTGGAAGTACTGCTTGAGATCCAACAGTACTTCCTTTCTTTACCAGTCAAATTTCAAATTTTCTTGGTCTTTGGGTCTATGAGGAGTCCTTGTTGTAGAGACTTCGATGAAGTGAGTAACTAACTTGAGATTCTAGGTCTTAATTATCCATCATTGGATAGTAACTTCCATCAGTACTTCGTGGAAAGTACTGTGTGGTATCTGATCTAGCGTATTTGATATGTCACATTAGCAGTACTTTTTGAAGGTACTGTTTGTGTCATTTTTGGTCTAGCAGTACTTATCAACCCATCCCTTGTAAGTACTGCTGATGGAATAAAGGACTCTCTTTGTGACGGGCTACTAGAGTTTCTTGTGAAATTCTATGGTTTCCACTCTTTGATGTTAGTTACAAACTGGTTCTTGTTTCCCTTGAACCCTGCAGTTCTCTTAGATTTTTGATGTTTTGGGTGTGTTTTGTAAGGTTTTTCATGTAGGTTACAATCTTACAGGTGTTAGGACTGTAACATACAAATACATAGTTTTACCCCTTGTTCCCAAGTCCTTTGTCCTAGATCTGGACTACACCCTGTTTGACTGTTTGGTGACCTGTTTTTAAAAGATTCTTCACTATTCTCTTGTGTTTAAAAACAGTTTCTTTTGACTTCTTGAAATATCAGTATCTTCATATTCCCTATCAACCCAATCTTCAATTATGACTTTATTTCTATCAATTGGGATAGTGTGTTTGTTTTCTCTTGTATTAACAACTTTATTCTAATGGTAGTTCATCTATCCCTGTTAAGGAGGACTGTAAAGAGACATTTGCTAGGTGGATAATTGTACCTGTAGGGGATGGTATGCTTTGTAGGCCTTTTTCTTTTGAAATTTTCCATACGTAGAATCAGTCAAAGTTTCATCCCCAAGATAGAATGAATTGTCACTTTCATACTATTATAGACTCAATCCCTAAACCTTTACATGATATCAGACACATTTTTTGTTTGTTTAGGACTTCGTTTGAAGTACGGAGATTTGACATTTTTCCAAGTCTTTACTTTTGAAATCATCTCGTTCTTTTAAGGGCTTGATCTTAAATCCTTTTTGTTTTCTTTAGTTTCAAAATCTCTAATCTTAGTCATTTTCCATTTGTTCATACTTATCACCCATGCATATTCATTCTTTTCATGTGTTTTTAAGCTTGACCTTAATGACTCTAAGCTCATTGATAATACACAGAATTTCAGTCCTGCTCTTTGAAAATTATCTCTTTATTTTTGATAGTTTTCAGCAACAGTTGTTAGGACCTTTTATGCTGTTTTAAGTTTTTATCTTTTTCTTTGCCTTTTTGTCCCTTTCAGCTTTTAGTCTTTGCTTATTACCTATCTCTAGTGCTTATTATGTTTAGGGTTCAGGTTGATTTCAGCTTATTTGTAATTCTTTTTGCTTATTGAGTCTTAAAAATTCACTTTCAAAAACCTTTGTTTCTGTTTTAAATGTCAAGCTGTCTTAAGTGCTTTAGATGCTTCTCAGCTTATTCCCTTTGCTTATTTGTACTATTATGAGCTTATTAGGTCTAGGGTTAGGGCCTGTTTTAGCTTATTAAGTTTCCTTTTAACTTATTGAGTCTAGAAGATAGATAAGTTTCAACTAAGTGTTAAGCTAATAAAACTGTCTTCCTTTTGAGCTTATTTTGTGCTTATAATTAAGTTTCTATAAAAAGTTGTAGTTATATAATTTGCTTATTTTCATTAGTTCTTTAAGCTTGTGCAAAAAGTTTTTAAAAATAAAAAGTTTTAGCAAAAGTAGATGGCCACAGGTTTCGAACCTGTGACCTCTCCCTTTATACATCAAGCATATTTAAAACCACACCGCACTACCACCAGAACCAGTAGGGATATCTGGTCATTACTTGTGAAATTTAGTACTTAACCCTTTTTAGCCCATTTAAGCCATAAGCCCTTTTCGGCTTAATAACAGCTTATTTAGATAAGCTATTTCACCCGTTTTAATTTTCCTAGGTTTAGCTTAATCTTAAGCACTTTCCCTGAATTTTTCAGAATTTTCCAATTTAGTTTAGTACTTTTTTATTAATTTTTCTAAAATTTTCTTTTATCATTTAGAACTTATAAAAATTAAAATTTCATTTGTAGGGTTAAAATTGTAAAATTTAATTTTTTAAAGAACGGGTTTTGAATCCCGTTATCGTTTTTAGTGTTTTAGCCTTATTTGCTTTCGTTTTTAGCGTACCTTTACTTGTTTGTGCATTTTATTTGTAGAAATAGAAAACCAAATCAAATTTGTGATATTCAAGCATTGTTCCACAAACGTTACCTCGATTTTTAAATTCGCACCTCGTCGGGACACGACCCGGGAAGGTTTTTAAGGATTTTAATTTGGGTAAAAGTAATTTCCTTTTAAAAAGCCTCTTGGAATACTTCTCTTTTAGTATTGATCTTTGTGATTTATTTATATATGTATTATTATTATTATTATTATATATATATATATATATATATATATATATATATATATATAGAAAGCAAGAAATCAAGTCCCAAACCAATCGGCACACAAGAGGGAAGGGAATTGGAATCTTTCATTTTCTTCATTTTACACTTTAGTCCTTGTAGATAACGTTTAACGACTATCAGTAAAATCCCATTAAGTAACAAGTTAGTTAACGTCCGTTATATATTCTTATCGTTTAAATATAATTAATACACTACATATAGTATTTAATTATATAATTGTTTCTACGTATTAACGGTTGCGACCCATAGGCTCACGTAGTTTCGGGACATATATTATTTGTGATATAGACATATCCCAACAACTCTCATTTGGACATGTCTCAAATAATATAATAACATTGGTACGCTTCTAGCAACACGTCAACGCTCTTAGAAATACCTGAGTGTAGTTTCGTAAAGTCTCAGTTAAATAATTTTAGCATTTACCCTCCCTTTTGTTTTTGATATTGACCACGGGCGAACTCACCCCTTTTTTATGTGTAAATAAACATAAACATATATATATATATATATATATATGTAAATATATAAAAATACACAGCAAAGGTCAGCACTCACGAATTCAAGTAAACCGGAAGCAGTATAGAGAAACTCCGGGTCGTTATGTCCCAACGAGGCTAAAATGGAAAATCGAGAGACGATTGATGATTGGTGTTTGAATATAACAAGGAATGATTGGGAATTAAAACTAAAGTAAAATTGCAATAAATTAAACAAAGAAATAATAAGTTGGTAATTGAATCAAAGCTAGCAAAGGCAAAATTACTTAAAAACTTTTACACAAGGCAAAAATAAGGCTCTAATCAAGCTTAAGACAGGACAATACAGCTAATCTAAATCTAAATAAGCAAATTAAGCATGCACTTAAGCTAAATTAAACAAGAGAAACACAACAGTACTAACAACAGTACTACCAGTATTAACTACCAGTACTAACTTAAAGTTAGTACTGCTAGTTATAAGTTAGTACTGTCAAGTAAAAGTTAGTACTGCTAAGCTAACAAGACTCAAAGAATTAATAAATAAGCAAACAAGCTAAAACAGAAGTTCACCTAACCTTAATAAGTACTAGAATAAACCAAAATGACAAATAAGCTAAAAAGCTACAAACTGATACATTAATGAAAATACTTTGAAAAGGGAAATAAAAATAAGCAAACAGTAAAGGACAATGGTTTAATCTACTCTAAAAGGCTAAGGAAAATCTTAAACAAGCTGAAATAATAAGCTGATAAGCTAAAATGACCTACCAGTACTAACAGTTTTAACTGACAGTACTAACTTGGAGTTAGTACTGCTAGTGTTAGTTAGTACTGCTACCTTTGAACTTCCAAGATAATATGAATATAGCAGTACTAACTTGGAGTTAGTACTGGTAGCTTTAAGTTAGTGCTGTTCCAAAAGTGAACTAGCAGTACTAACTTAAGGTTAGTACTGCTAGTTGAAAATACCCCTTAAAAATCATTTTTCTCTCAAATTAATTAAAAACAGATTATCTATCAACAAAATAAGACACTTATAAGCAATTTTAATTAAGAATAAGCACTTAAATAGGGATTAACCATATACCTGATTCTTGTCTAGCCGGTATAAACTTTAAAAACCAACAGTTTGTATTAAATAAACTAGCAAGTCTGCATAGACATTAAAGTAAGATATAGAGAGTAAAATAACTTACTACTCATTGCTCAAAACAGGATCAAAACATGAATCTACAAGCTCTTAGCTTGCATAAAACAAGCTAGTGAGAGGTCCATAGCCCATCCAGACTGGCTTTCATCCATTAAATATGTGAGGTATTATTTGAGAGTGATTGGTGTGATTATTCTCTTAACTACTTAACTTTTTAAGTTTCAATTAGTTAAAACTGTTTGTAAACATGCTGTATTAGTGCTTTTTGAACACAAAACAATCTTAATTTAGAAACTTAACACTTGGAATTATAAATGACTTTAAAAACTCAAACTTGCATTAAACTTGAAAATGTTACAGCTGAAAAGTAAAAACTGTAAATAACGAAAATAAAGCTAAATTAAATTAAAAACTAAAAATAGATGCTCAAAGGATTACAAATAGCGTCTATATATGCTGAAGTCTTGGACTTTGCAGCTTGTGCTTCTTTGGAGAGATAAAACAAGTGTGCTAGTTGTTGTGGAGGGGGAATCTAAAGCAAAAATCCAAGCCTTTGATTTTTTTGATCTTCTTTGGAGACAATCTCAGCCATCGAATGCTTTTGGGATGGAGGATGGATTGCCAACATTGGCATTTATACACTGGGGGGGGGGGGGGGGGGTAGTAGGGTGGATGAAATGATTTTGGCTAGGGAGAGAAGTGGTTTTGCAGGAAAGAAAGTATGGGACGACATACCAGTTGTAACTGGGTTTGTTGGGCGGGAAAGAAGACTTTTAGGGAAGTAGGCAGCTTTGGTCCCCTCAAGTTGTATAACTTAAATGTAATCTCTACCCGGTTTGCAACTTTGATCCCTCCTTTCTTATAACTTTGTAATACAACTTTAGACTTGGCAGTTTTAGCCCCTCAAGTTGTATTTTCTTCATTTTGATGACTTTTGACTTTGCCCTTTCCACTCCGTGCTTGGATTTGTTTGTCTTTGGCTTTCTTTTTGCTCCTTTTCTTGAATATCCGTTTCCTGCACAATACAAATGCAAACATACAAATACAATGTATTTTTGGTATGTTTTTAGTCTTTTAAGTCTGTTTTAAATGGAGAATGGTATGTGTAATTAAGCACATACCAAAATCCCCCAAACTAAGATGTTGCGTGTCCCACGCAATGCTATGAAGTAAGCACTCGAGAAACCAAAAATCTCAAATCCCCTCGACTAATAACTTGGAAAAGTAGCCAAGCGTTTATCAAAGGGAATAAAAGAATCAATAGCCTTGACAAGTCCCGGTTCTCACCAATTTTTATATTTACACAACTACTCTAAATTATTTTTTTTATACATGTTTGACTTCCTTTATTTATCAACAATGGGATCATAGAATGAGAAACGTTCGTAGAATAATCCACGGACGTCCTGACGGATAATTTCATCGTCCCCGATTTTTTTCACAAGTCCCAAGCTAAGCAATTAAACAAGATCATTGTCGATATAAGTTTAGATGTTAAGCCCTCATACTTATGACTTGTGAACTTTTTACTCCCAACATGGATATATGATTTGAATGTGTGTGCTCGTTTCAACCATAGATCAACTTATTTTCATAGTCATAATTCAAGATGAATCACGACTCAAAGCAACAACTTATTAGGTACTTGTAACTTGATTTTAAACCATAGAACTTTTTGCAACATATTTATCATTTTCATAAGTTCTTAAAGCTAGGAATGTGTTGCTTAGTTTGAACACCTACCTAGGCCTCGCTCCCTAGTAGGATATCACAACCAACGACCGGTGTTCTTAGTTTGAAAACCCACCCCGTTGCTAGCGTAGTGGGAAATCACATCAACACCTTCTTCCTAATATGGCTAAGGATCGGTGTCTTAGTTTGAACCCTCACCTAGACCTTTCTTCCAAGTGAGATATCACAACACGCCAAATCCCTAGAAGTAAAGACGTCTTAGTTTGAACCCCCACCTCGTGGTTAGCGAAGTGGGATATCACGACACATCTTTTACTAGCTCCATATGATCAAATGTATGCTTCATTGGCATAATTACAATATTCGTGCATTTTTGCATTCATACTTCATTCATGCTTCTTTGGCATTTTATCTTTCAAAACCTTGCTTTTAAAGAATCAAGTTACAAATTTGAAGCTTTTTCTGAAAACATCGATTGACTTAGTTGAACAAGCACGTATGATTAGGTGGATTAGAAGCTTATGGGAGAAAAAGAACACAAGTTATTCATATAAGTTTTGAGACGAATCTTGCTTAACACATAAACTTATATTTAACTCTATCATTTCTTGTTCTTCACCTTTTTAAAATTCAAAGCAATAGAATTCGTGAAAGCTCGGCCTGAAGGAACTAGCTAGGGCTCAATACGCCCGATCGAGTCAAAAATTATTCTCATTCTACCCAAAAGAAAAGTCAAAACTGTGACAAAACACTTATTTTATTTTTGAAATTTTTTTAAATTTTTTCATTTTTTTGGTATTTTTGCAAAAATTTTGGTGAAAATACGGGATTACGTGGTAACAATGCTGCAGGCAACAATCAAATCGAAGATACCCCCCCAAACTAGTACTAAACATCGTCCTCGATGTTTTGAAGGGTACTACGTTATCCTAAGGCCGTTTATGAAGTATGCCAAATGATAAAACGTTAGTCGATTAGATTAGGATATCGGGATTCCCAAAATGAAGCTGAGGATTTGAAGCTCGAGTGATCGAATAGACAAAACCGAGAACACGAGAGCCTTCACAATCCGGGCAATCCTGGACAATAAACAACAACAACACGAAACACGGGTGATAGAAAAGACAAGCTATCTCACACAACAAACAACACTTATTCATACAATTACAACTACGGATAAGCATGGGTTGCCTCCCACGAAGCGCTTGTTTAAGGTCGCTATGCTTGACCCGTCACCTGAATTTATTGGACATTAGGGAATGTTTGGAGATCCGGGACTACCAATTGTGGTACGTCCCCTCCAAAGTAGTGCTTAACACGATGACCATTCACTTTGAAATTCGGCCCGTTGGCTTGAGATAGCTCAACAGTGCCGTAAGGAAAGACTTGAGTGATGGTGAATGGTCCACTCCAACGGGATTTTAGTTTGCCCGAGAAAATCTTCAATCTTGAATTAAAGAGGAGGACTCGATCACCGACGTTGAAAACGCGATTTTTGATCTTGGAGTCATGGATTCTCTTTGTTTTTTCCTTATAGATCAATGAGTTCTCATAGGCATGATCACGAAGTTCGTTAAGTTCATTGAGTTGAACTTTCCGGTGATCACCCGCAGTAGAAAGATCAAAGTTTGCTTGTTTCAAGGCCCAATAGGCTTTGTGCTCAAGCTCGATCGGAAGATGGCATGCCTTTCCATACACAAGCTTGTAAGGAGTACACCCGATGGGCGTTTTGTAAGCTGTGCGGAAGGCCCATAGTGCATCATCTAGTTTGTCCGACCAGGAAGCACGGTTTTCACCTATGGTCCTTTCAAGGATACGTTTCAAACCACGATTTGACACCTCGACTTGCCCACTTGTTTGTGGATGATACGCGGTGGAGAGACGGTGAGTGACTCCATATTTCTGCATGACCTTTGCAAATTGGTCATTGCAGAAATGAGTTCCGCGATCACTTATGATAGCTCGAGGGGCACCAAATCTGGCGAAGAGAGATTTTAGGAATTTGCAAACGACTCTGGCATCATTGGTGGGGAGCGCTTTCGCTTCAACCCATTTTGACAAGTAGTCAACGGCCACGAGAATATATTTGTTCCCTCGTGAAGACGGGAACGGGCCCATAAAGTCAATGCCCCAAACGTCAAAGATTTCACAAACTTGGATGGAGTTTTGAGGCATCTCATCCCGTTGCGAAGTTTTTCCTTGTCGTTGGCACGAGTCACAGTTTTTGACAAACTCGTGGGCATCCTTGTAAATGGTGGGCCAAAAGAAGCCGGAATCAAAGATCTTTTTGGCGGTTAGGTTTGCACCATGATGTCCCCCGGTGGGTCCATTGTGGCAAGCCTCGAGAATGTCGAGAGCTTCCTTGCCGTGCACACATCGCCTGATCACTTGATCCGCACAAATTTTAAACAAGAAGGGGTCATCCCAAAAATAATGTTTCACGTCCTTGAAGAACTTATTTTTCTGTTGGGTTGACATGCCCTTCACAACGAAGTTACCCGCGTGGTAATTTGCAAAGTCGGCAAACCACGGGGTACTAGAATCACCACGAAAAGTCACCATACTTAACGTCTCGAGAGGAAATGTTTCATTAATCTCTTTAGGGTCGAGAACGTTTTCATACGGGTTTTCTAATCGGGACAGATGATCGGCTGCGAGGTTCTCGGCTCCTTTTGTGTCAAGAACTTTAAAGTCAAATTCTTGGAGGAGGAGAACCCATCGGAGCAATCTCGCTTTAGCATCCTTTTTGGCAAAGAGATACTTGAGAGCGGAATGGTCCGTATGCACTATGCTTTTGTTCATGATAAGATAAGACCGGAATTTTTCGAATGCATACACCACGGCTAACATTTCCTTTTCCGTCGTGGTGTAATTAGATTCAGCCTCGGTCATCGTCTTGCTAGCATAATGGATAGGCCGAAAGTGTTTTTCATGACGTTGCCCCAAAACTGCCCCTATGGCGTAATCACTTGCATCGCACATAAGTTCGAATGGTAGATCCCAGTTTGGGGCAATCAAGATCGGAGCTTCCGTAAGTTTATTCTTTAACGTTTGGAAAGCTTGGATGCATTCATTAGAGAAGATGAATGGAGTATTCTTCTCGAGAAGATGAGTCATTGGTCGGGATATTTTGGAAAAATCCTTTATGAATCTCCGGTAAAAACCGGCATGACCAAGAAAACTCCTAACTCCTTTGACAGTGGTGGGATGAGGTAATTTGGCAATGACATCTATTTTGGCTTTGTCAACCTCAATCCCATTTTTAGAAATTTTATGGCCGAGGACAATGCCCTCTTTGACCATAAAATGGCTCTTCTCCCAGTTAAGACACAAATTGGTGTCTTCACATCTTTGCAACATTTTCTCAAGACGGGAGAGGCAATTTTCAAAGGAATTCCCAAAGACCGAGAAGTCATCCATGAAGACTTCCATTGTCTTTTCAACCATGTCGTGAAAGATGGCCAACATACACCTTTGGAACGTGCCCGGTGCATTGCATAAGCCGAAAGGCATGCGACGGTAGGCAAACGTTCCGTAGGGACAAGTAAATGTGGTCTTTTCTTGATCACGAGGGTCAATGGGAATTTGGAAATACCCGGAGAATCCATCAAGGAAACAATAGTACTCGTTTCCCGCTAATCTCTCGAGCATTTGATCCATAAACGGGAGTGGAAAGTGGTCTTTACGGGTGGCTTCATTTAACTTGCGGTAGTCAATGCATACCCGCCACCCGGTAACCAATCGAGTTGGGATCAACTCATTTTCTTCATTTTGAACAACGGTAAATCCACCCTTTTTGGGCACACAATGTATCGGGCTGACCCATGGACTATCGGAGATTGGGTAAATCAATCCTGCGTCAAGAAGTTTTTCAACTTCATTCTTGATGACATCGTGGATTTTTGGATTAACCCTTCTCTGATGCTGAACTGCAGGTTTATAGTCCTCTTCCATTAGAATTTTGTGGGTACAAAATTCCGGGTTAATACCCTGAATGTCGGATAATTTCCAAGCGATGGCTCGCTTGTGGGACTTAAGAACCTTGATCAGATCGGCTTTCTCCCCCAAACTTAATTCTTTAGCAATGATGACTGGTAACTTGTTGTCATCTTCCAAGAATGCGTATTCAAGATGGGGAGGTAAGTCTTTGAGTTCAACTTCTGGCGGTTCATCAATCGAAGATTTAACAGTTTTGGCTTCACAAAGTTTGATTTCTTCTTGGGTTTCTGGTGAACAATCTCCTTGATTTGGAATAGGAGTCGGTGGTTCATTGTTCAAGAATGCTTCTAGGATGAGAATGTCCCCGTCGGGATCATAATAAGTCGGATCAACTTCCGGTGAAGTTGTATCATCATCTAGAGCAAGAAAAGCATTTGCTTCCTCGAACAGTAGAAAGTCACTTTCTCCAAATGGAGTTAAGGTCGGAGATGAATTAGCAACAATAGGATCAAAGCACGGAGAAGGATTTCCGTATGCTACCGAATCAGAAAAACCTAAGACCTCTTGCGAGTATTCTTCACTAGCCATATCAATGACGTCAATCCGGTTTGCCGTCATATGATTGAAATTTGCCGTGTACCTCGAAGTTTGATCTAGGTTGAAAGTTATGGCCTCTTTGCCAACACGAAGGGTAATTTCACCCTCGTACACATCGATTAATGCACGACTAGTTTTCAGAAAACACCTCCCGAGAATTAGAGGTACTCGGGGGTCTGGCTCAAATTCAACAACCACAAAATCGGCTGGAAATTGGAACTTTCCCACCAACACACGGACGTCTTTGGCGATACCGATTGGTGTAGTGATTGAACGGTCCGCTAGCTCTAGCGTCATGCATGTTGGGGTAAGCTCGGAAAGAGAGAGATCCTTCCACACGGAATACGGCATAAGATTGATGCTTGCACCGAGATCGGCCAAGGCATTGCATGTGTTAATGCCAGACCGGTAAAAACCGGCATGACCAAGAAAACTCCTAACTCCTTTGACAGTGGTGGGATGAGGTAATTTGGCAATGACATCTATTTTGGCTTTGTCAACCTCAATCCCATTTTTAGAAATTTTATGGCCGAGGACAATGCCCTCTTTGACCATAAAATGGCTCTTCTCCCAGTTAAGACACAAATTGGTGTCTTCACATCTTTGCAACATTTTCTCAAGACGGGAGAGGCAATTTTCAAAGGAATTCCCAAAGACCGAGAAGTCATCCATGAAGACTTCCATTGTCTTTTCAACCATGTCGTGAAAGATGGCCAACATACACCTTTGGAACGTGCCCGGTGCATTGCATAAGCCGAAAGGCATGCGACGGTAGGCAAATGTTCCGTAGGGACAAGTAAATGTGGTCTTTTCTTGATCACGAGGGTCAATGGGAATTTGGAAATACCCGGAGAATCCATCAAGGAAACAATAGTACTCGTTTCCCGCTAATCTCTCGAGCATTTGATCCATAAACGGGAGTGGAAAGTGGTCTTTACGGGTGGCTTCATTTAACTTGCGGTAGTCAATGCATACCCGCCACCCGGTAACCAATCGAGTTGGGATCAACTCATTTTCTTCATTTTGAACAACGGTAAATCCACCCTTTTTGGGCACACAATGTATCGGGCTGACCCATGGACTATCGGAGATTGGGTAAATTAATCCTGCGTCAAGAAGTTTTTCGACTTCTTTCTTGATGACATCGTGGATTTTTGGATTAACCCTTCTCTGATGCTGAACTGCAGGTTTATAGTCCTCTTCCATTAGAATTTTGTGGGTACAAAATTCCGGGTTAATTCCCTGAATGTCGGATAATTTCCAAGCAATGGCTCGCTTGTGGGACTTAAGAACCTTGATCAGATCGGCTTTCTCCCCCAAACTTAATTCTTTAGCAATGATGACTGGTAACTTGTTGTCATCTTCCAAGAATGCGTATTCAAGATGGGGAGGTAAGTCTTTGAGTTCAACCTCTGGCGGTTCATCAATCGAAGATTTAACAGTTTTGGCTTCACAAAGTTTGATTTCTTCTTGGGTTTCTGGTGAACAATCTCCTTGATTTGGAATAGGAGTCGGTGGTTCATTGTTCAAGAATGCTTCTAGGATGAGAATGTCCCCGTCGGGATCATAATAAGTCGGATCAACTTCCGGTGAAGTTGTATCATCATCTAGAGCAAGAAAAGCATTTGCTTCCTCGAACAGTAGAAAGTCACTTTCTCCAAATGGAGTTAAGGTCGGAGATGAATTAGCAACAATAGGATCAAAGCACGGAGAAGGATTTCCGTATGCTACCGAATCAGAAAAACCTAAGACCTCTTGCGAGTATTCTTCACTAGCCATATCAATGACGTCAATCCGGTTTGCCGTCATATGATTGAAATTTGCCGTGTACCTCGAAGTTTGATCTAGGTTGAAAGTTATGGCCTCTTTGCCAACACGAAGGGTAATTTCACCCTCGTACACATCGATTAATGCACGACTAGTTTTCAGAAAACACCTCCCGAGAATTAGAGGTACTCGGGGGTCTGGCTCAAATTCAACAACCACAAAATCGGCTGGAAATTGGAACTTTCCCACCAACACACGGACGTCTTTGGCGATACCGATTGGTGTAGTGATTGAACGGTCCGCTAGCTCTAGCGTCATGCATGTTGGGGTAAGCTCGGAAAGAGAGAGATCCTTCCACACGGAATATGGCATAAGATTGATGCTTGCACCGAGATCGGCCAAGGCATTGCATGTGTTAATGCCAGAAAATTCACATGGGATAAGGAATCTGCCGGGGTCTCCAAGTTTTCTAGGCAACTTGTTAAGGATGACCGCCGAGCAAGTTTCGTTCAATTTTGCCATTTCACTCAATTTCTCTTTGTTTCCGATTAATAATAAGTCGGATCAACTTCCGGTGAAGTTGTATCATCATCTAGAGCAAGAAAAGCATTTGCTTCCTCGAACAGTATGTTGGGAATTATAATTTAAGTTGATTATGACAAAACATATTAAAGATGGAGGACCTACAAGACAAAGCTGGAATAACATTAATGCTAATTGAAGATTAGTCAAACAGTATTTAATGCTCAACTAAAAGATTGGAAGATCAACATTAATGCTAATTGAAGACTGGTCAAAGATTGGAATATCAACATTAATGATTGAAGACTGGTCAAATAGTATTTAATAATGATTTATAGTTTCCTAATTTGATTTTGATCTTATC
>BQNB010048562.1:0-42499 GCA_026074375.1 Tanacetum coccineum
TATCTAGCGCTGTGTATTATGAAGTAGCACCCCAAGTGGTATTCCGCTGCGTTGTCATATTTTTGGGGGTGTTACAGATCCCGTCAGTAAATCAACACCTTCTAAATTGCGAATGAAGCATGTGTGTTGACGAAAAGCCACTTCAAGATTGGAATCACAGAATTGTCCTACAGAAAATAGATTATGTCCAAGTCCTTCAACGTAATAAACCCTTGAGATAGTAACATTCCCAATCTGATAGTCTCCAAAACCCATTATCTTTGCAACTTGATCATTTCCGAATTTAACTGTACCCAAGAATTTACTGACGAAATTGGTGAGCTGAGAGCGATCTCTGGTCATGTGCTTCGAGCAACCGGAATCCAAGTACCAGAGGACGATTTAGACAACCTGCATTCATTCAAAGAAGTAGATGGAATATTGGTTTGTATGGATCCCCAGGATTTACTGGGTTCCGTTTTGTTAGCAGACATTGGTTTTAAAACCTTAGTTTTGCTAACGGACTCAGTATTTTTATTCTTCCTAGGTTTCCTTGAGTATACCAATTTAACCACAGGTTTGGGTGATTCAGAGTCTAGAACTATTGGTTTCCTAGAAGGCACTTCATTAGTAGTGGTAATCCTAGTTAAAGGGCACGCATTTCCTACAATAGTGAAGGTCTGACCAGTAGGTCTCCAAATATATCCTATCTGAGTGAACACCTTTCCTGTTGGTTTCCAAATATCTTTCTTAGCTTTATTCTTCTTAGGTTTAGCAAGAAGATTTCACTACATACATCATTTGATAACATACACATTATCCGAAGACATGCAATCTTAGTTTACAAGACAGAAATCAGAATCATCTTGTTTCTTGGGATTTCTGCACAGACGCAGAGCCAGTAACTTTAACAGTACCATTTCGTTATATTCAAAACTCGATTTAACGTTCCTTAGGTGAGCTTTCTTTTATTCTTCGAATTACTACTTGGTGTTTGCAGAATCCTATCATTCTTGGTATTGCCTGAAGGCTGTGATCCGCTAGCACTAGTAGAAAGTCTTACTCCTGTAGAATGCAACACACGCTTGTTAGAAACTATGTTTGAATTCGAGACTGGTTTTGTGTTTTCTTTGGATGTTGAAGTTTTTGGGGGATTCAGCAAATCCTAAACCTGTTTGTCTCCTTTTTCCTTGGTATGACCTCAATTAATTGAGGACCACAATTGTTGATCGCTTGGGCATATGATCTACTTATGTGGAAAGCAAAATCCTGAATAACTTTGGTATACCTAAAGGCAGACTCTAAAAGTGGATCTTGGAGGTAATTTGCTTTATGTTCGACTAATTATCCTTTAAGGGACCAACGCTCTTCCTGGGTATGCTTAATATACGAAGAGTGAGCAGTCCTTTTGTTCAACAATTTGGGTGTGATTGGTTCCATGTTATCCTTAGACACGTTTGGATCAACAGAGTGGGTCACAGTCTCCTTGTTATCTATCGCTTTTCCTTTAAGTTTCCTTAACTCATTTTTTAAGGCTGCTATGACCAAACCTTGTTCCTGAAGTTTTGATTATTTAAAATCAGAACTCTCCCCAGGACTTTATATTTGACTTGCTTGTTTAACGCATCACATTGTTCTTTTGATTGAACACGGTTATGGCTTAATCGAGTCATAAAGTTGCTTATAAGTTTGTTTCAAATGCTCATTCTCAGTAACAAGTTTTGTCACTCTATGTTCCAATTCTATGTTAAGTGTCTCTATTTCATCCATGTCCATTTTGACTGAACTATCCTCACATCTTGCTTTGAAGGACTTTAAATGGCTCTTTCAAACTTGGTAATTTACTGTTGTCTTTCGCTTTGATGAGCTTGAGCTATTCACTTAATTCGAATCAACTGGTGGTATAAAACTTGGAGCATTTTGATTTAAAACACTGTTTTCTTGTTGAAAAATTTCTTGTTTCGTTGTTGAATCGGTTCCAAAGTGATGCAATGTTTTGCAAGAGTTGTAAAAACACTCTTGCTCAGAAGATTATCGTAAGTTTATTTAATATATATACAACATAATCCTTTTTCTTGACATGTAATAGTCTCGAGTTCGAGACACTTTTGACATTCAGTCACAGTTTCACCATTTGCATTCACAGACAAATTCACAACAGTCTTTACAATATCCTTATCAATAGCTTGTGCCAAGAGTCGTTCATTTTAACTCAAAACTTGATTCATTTTAATTTCGAAAGTTCTGGACTTCAAGCGATGTTGTTCGACAGCCTGTTCCATTTGATAAAAGACTTTTTGGACATCGGCAAGTTCTTCAACCAAGTATCGGTTGAAGTTATTGAAGATATCTTTTAAATTTTTTATAAACGGAATGATTTCATCTCGAAAACAAGCCTTTGTATGTTCAAACCCCCACGTGCCCTCAGTGATAGCTGTGGCAGTGGTTCTTTCTTTGACAACCTGATCAAATCCAGTAAGATAGCGTTTAAGCTCTTTCAAGCTAGTATTCACCATACTTACTGTAGGAAGTTCTTTTGGAACCTCAACTATGACGGTTGTGGAAGAATGAGATGGGTCTAAAGCTGGGACCGAAGTCGCTTTCCAATAGGCTTGTTCACAATATAAATCAGTTTGTCGAACAAATCGTTTGTAGTAATCGTTATTAAGAATCGCATAATTGATGGGTTTTGTGTTCACTTTATTTTTCTCAAACAATGGATCTTGTTCTTTCAAAAGCATTTTTGAACGACTCTTTTCACTTAGCTCTATTGTTTCATCAGAATCAGGAACCACAATAGTATCCATTTTAAGAATGGTATCCCCGTCATACAGCTTTGGCTTTGACTCCCGAGCTTTCTTCAGACAGAAAGGTTTTTCAAAACCGATAGCTTGTTTCGAGGAATGGTCATAACAAATTTTGGATTTAGTCATCATATGAACAGTTTGTGCAGATTGACCTCTTTTGAAAATGATGTTGTCAAGTTGCTTAATTTTCTTTTCTAAATCAATTTCTCTTTCAATATTTCTGTTTTCTTCTAATTTCAACTTATTTTTGAGTTCAGAAACTGTTTTCATTAAACAATCCTTTTCTTGCACTTGTTCGAAAAGATTTTGCTTAAGACGTACAATCTCGTCAAACTGTTCATTTGATCCGAGGAAAAAAACTATTTTCTCAACATTTTGTTTTCTCTTTCAAATCTTTAAATCTCTTCTTATACTGTCAAGCTCGGTAGTCAAAGCTTTATTAAGTGTTGCAATGCGTACTTTGGGTAGTTATTTGTTCAAACCATAGACTAATTATCAGGACACCTTGTTGAGCAGAAGAGTTAGATTTTGAACGTTTCTGTTGTGTTTCACTCAGATACTGAGAATAAGGATGATATTGCTATCACTGAATTAACAGTTCTGACTTGACTCACATCATTAGAATGTTCAGAAGAAGTCATAATCTGCTCACTTTGATTGAATAACTTCATAGTTCAAGTTTATCTTAATTGTGTTCCTCAGTGATGGGCATCTTTTCTGAGCCATTCCTTTGAGAGTTTGGCCATAGAGCAATCTGGCTGAATTGAGTTTCATCGCAATCAGAGTAATATGCATCCAGATCTTCGGCTTGATAAGCAGCATTGTGGGTAATGACTGGGACTGAGTGGATTTGATTATCAGGAAGTCCTGGGATCTGCACATAAAATGCTATTTCATCCTTGTTAAAGCTTGACACTGGCTTGGAGCTTGGCTACAAACAACACTTTATCGTTAAACCATGTGCATCCCTTTCTCTTGGGTTATTGCACTGCTTGGCAATATTGACACTCCCCTTTACAAACTTGTAAACAAATAACAGTCGTTATTTACTCTATGTTGCTAACATTGCTCAAGGTGTGAATTTTCTTGTTTGTTCCAGCAGCATAAGTAGATTTGTCTCCCTGAATGGTTGCTCGTTATTTTCCAATCATAGATGGTAGCTTGTTGACGAGGGTTTGACGAGTGTCCTTAGCTAGTTGTTCATAGTTAGGATACGGGACTGTGTACAACAGCAGCTAAAGAATGGACACTCATATGATTGTTTGCGTCATTTGGTTCATCCCCTTCTGTAAACACTAGGTAACTCAAACGAGACTGGAGTCGGGTTGGAAAATTCTGGTTGTTGCTGTTGTAGGTTAGTGGAAGGCATATTCCAATTGTGGATTGTCCGGGTTGTTGAGAATAAAATGTTGTGTTGAACGGTGGATTGATACTCATTTGTTCGGAAAGTAAATTGAAAGAGGTGTTGATTGATTGGTTGAGAATTGTTGATTTTGATGTTGATAAGGTGTAACAAACTGTGAATACTGATATGGTGAAACGTGATGTTGAGGTAGAAGCTGTTGGTAAGGGTGTAGATGAGATTGATAAGCTGGCTGAGTTAACTGATGAGATGCAACTAAAGCAAGAGGACCAGGGTTGCGTTCATGCATCAAACGAACTTCAATTGCATGTCGTTCATGTTGTTGCAGTCTGAGCATGAAGTTGATCAACATTTGTTGAGTGTGTAAGTCTTTTGGGGAACCAAGGGTTATTAAATTAAAAAAAAATATTTCAGTCAAATTTGCTCCATTCTTTTCAGGAAGATGTCAGAGTGTTTAAAGAACTTGGTGTTCACTTGAATCTGCCTCTAATGGCCATCTTGTAAAGGTTCATATCATTGAGCAGTAACAGATACTGTGTAACCTCATAATTGTACTCATGCTTCGTATCTCCTTTCTTGTAAGTGAACTTATCAAAATTCATCATTACAGCGTGCTTCACGTTCTTGTTTGGTTAATGATGTTCCTTGCATCAAACAGTTTAATCTTCTCCCAAATGATCTATTGCACCGATTGCTGACCTCACAAGAGCATAGATTTCAGGTCTCGGTAGGCCTTGGGAGAATGATGTTTATAGGCTTTGATTATCGCAATCTGGCTTTGAATGGCTTCAGCTGGATTTGATGTTCAACTATTCTTTTGCCTTGTTACTCCATCCTCTGTGATTGAAGGCCAAACAAGTGGTCCTTTTTCAACAGATGCAAGTATCATTCTTCCATGTGGTCTATTCATCATATAAAGTTCCATTCTGCTTTTCCATGAATCATATAAGTGTTTTTCAAGCATCGGTGGTTTGTTGTCTCCTCCAGAGAGAAGTGATTTATCAGCAAGAGACGTCATTGTGATATCAAAAGATTACAATTTGATCGATCGGTGGTAGAAAGAAATTGTGTTTGGTTACGTGATTGTTGAGTCTTGAAATTAAAACTACACGGGATTTTACAATTCTTGACAAAACCGGGAAGACAAGTATTTGTTTCACGGGATTTTACAAGTCAAAGAAATAACCGTATAATTTAAAATTGAGTTTGTTAAGTTTAAACTAAATTTGTTTTTCACTGGTTCGGTCCTCTAGTTCGATCCAAGCTAGTTCGATCCTAACGTTTCCCCTAGTTCGATGATCTAGTTCGATCCCTTAGTTCGATGATCTAGTTCGATCCCTTGGTTCGATCCCTTAGTTCGATGATCTAGTTCGATCCCTTGGTTCGATCCCTTAGTTCGATCCCTTAGTTCGAAGCTCTAGTTCGATCCTTTAGCTCGATTCACTAGTTCGATCTACTTGTTAGGCTTACTCGTTCGGTCTACTTGTTCGATCCAACTAGTTCGGTCCAAACAACTTCGAAACTCAAATCTTCAAAAACTCAAAAAAACACGATTTTGAAAGTTTTTCCGCAAAAATCTTGTACAACTAGTGTTACCAACCCTATAGGAACAAAAAAAATGAAAACTTTAAGGTTTTTAAGCCAAAAAAAATTTTAATCACTAATTTGCTCTTTGTAAAGGTTTTGAACACAAATCAAACACAAAAATCTAAACACACCACTCCATGGCTCTTGATACCAATTGAAGAATACTAGTAATCTTAAGATCAACCAAGAACAATAAGTGAGATGTGGGTTTGGATTTGTTAGATAGAAAGATGATTATGGAAAATGGTATGAATTATTATGAAAAGTGTGTTGTAACAAATGGAACAAGCCATCCCTCTCCCAAGATAGGAGAGGGTGTATATATACTACATTGCACGGCCAGGGGCTGGAGTTGGGCCACCCATGGGCCTTGGGCCAGACTAGATTACTAATCTAATCCTTATACTAACTGCGAGCTAAGACTTGTTACAACTTTGGAAGTGACCGACACTTTTCGTGTTTCCAACATGATTATTGGTGAGGGAATAACTATTGACCCATCAAAGATTGAAGCAATAGAAAATTGGCTAATTCCTTCTATGCTGAAATAATTAAGGGAATTTTAGGCTTAACAGGATATTATAGAAGGTTCATCAAAAGCTATGCAATGATTAGTTAACCACTGAATGCTCTGGTTAAAAAGAATTCATTTCAGTGAACAAGTACAGCAGAAGCAACTTTTATGAAACTAAAGCAAGATATAATGGAAGCTCATGTGTTCTTGGTTGTAGATTTGATAAAGAGTTTGTAATTGAGACTGATTGACGGCAACTGGTATTGGTAGCAGGTTTATATGTCAAAAAAGTTCATCTGTGGCTTATCTGAGTAAGACTTCTATCTTTCAAACCACCAAGCATTGTCTACATATGAAAAGGAGTTTATGGCAGTAGTAGCAGCCTTAGACAAATGGAAAGGATATCTTATTGAAATGCATTTTAAGATAAGAACTAATCACTTTAGCCTTAAATATTTGTTGGATCAGAAACTCACAACACCTTTCCAACTCAAATGGCTTCCTAAGCTGCTTGGGTTTGTTTATGAAATAGTTTATAAGAGGGGTGTGGATAATGCTGATGCACTTTCAAGAGTAAACCAGTGTACTGAGATACTACAAACAGTTATGAGTTCAGTGGCCAGTGATGTGATGTATAAGGTAAAAGCTAGTTGACAGAATGATGACACTATGTAATAGTTGATTAAGTCAATTAAGGATCACAACTACAAGGGTGATAAATTGACTTTTGAAAATGAACTTTTGAAGAGAAAAGGCAAGATTATAGTGGGAAATGATATGGTACTCAAAATCAGTTGATTTATCACTTTCATGAGGGTATTGTATGAGGTCATTCAAGAGTGTTAGTGACTACAAAAAAGCTTAATACGGTCTTCTATTGGAAAGGATTAAAGAGGATGGTCAAATAGTTTGTGAAAGAGTGTGACACTTGTCAAAGGCAGAAACCTGATCTAAGTACATACCTTGGTCTCCTACGACCTCTACCTACACTTGAAAGAATTTGGACTGAGGTGTCTATGGATTTTATTAAAAAACTTCCATTTCACAAAGAAAATCAGTCATTCTGGTTGTTGTTGATAGGCTTAGTAAGTATGCCCATTTTATGCCCTTATCTCATCCATTTAATGCTGGTCAAGTGGCCCGAGTGTTTTTGGATTGGGTGTACAAGCTTTATGGATTGCCTGAGTCTATAGTTAGTGTCGGAGATAAAGTGTTTCTTTCAATTTTTGGAAGTCCTTGTTCTCAACATTGAATGTCAAAATCAAGTTATCTACTGCTTATCATCCTAAGTCTAATAGACAAACAGAGGTAGTGAATAGATGACCAGGTTGTTATCTTTGATGTATGTGTGGAGAAATGCCAAAGGAATAGGTGAAATGGCTATCTCTAGCCGAGTTTTGGTACAATACTAATTTTCACTATGCCATAAACACTACTCCTTATGAACCAGTTTATTACCAAACACCCCCATCCATGTTACATACACTTCTGGTGATAGTAGAATAGAGAATGTAGATAGAACATTACAGAGTAGGAAATTGGCTATCAGCATGCTCAAGTTTCACATAAAAAGGTCTCAAGACAGGGTGAAAAGTCAGGCTAATAAGTACAGGACAAATAGGAAATTTAAGGAAGGTACTTGGGTCTATTTGAAATTACAGACTCATAGACAAGTAACTGTGAGACAAGGACAATAGCACAAGCTCCCTGCCAAGTATTATGGACCCTTTATGATTATTAAAAGGATTGGAGAAAAATGGCGTTTTTTGTTGCTGTTGCCAAGTCACATCCAATTACATCTAGTCCTTTTCATTATCTCTCACTTAAATAGTGTCTATGGAAAAAGGGTAGCGATGGGAAGTCTACCACAGTTAAGGGAAGGATTGGACTATTGGCATACAACCTATGGCAATATTGGTGAGAAGATTGGGAAAAACTCAACAAACAAGCCATCTTGTATGTGGCTGATACAAACGACCAACAAAACCCAAGTGAATGAAAAGAAGCTACAGGGTGGAGTTCTTTGTGATTGGGCTTAACACAGTTTCCTGATTTTGATGCAGCTTGAGGACAAACGGGTTTTTAAGGGGAATGGAGTTGATACGAGCCAAATGAAGAAATTAGAAAAGTCAACAAAAGTCAAAAAGTCGTTACTACTAATTTTAGCGGGAAATTTTATTTTGACCCAAACTTCCTATAAATATTTGTAACCATTTCATTTTCATTTTCATTTCATCACTCAAATTATAACAAACACTTTCCTTCTTTCTCTCTGTAATAGTTCGTTGTAACAAACTCATCAATTCCAATAACAATACCATTTTGAATCTTGTTTCTAGCTTATAGATTCCTAATTGGTTGGTTCCATTGATTCATGTCCTACAATTCATAATTGAATTCAGGATAAGCATGTTTTAGAATACTATGTGTTTTATGTTTTCAATTTCTTTTATATAATATGGATTATCTTTTTAGTCATATTAGATGTCGCAATTAATCATTAGAAAACTCAATTGTAAAATCCAATTATCCAACACTCATGTTGGGCAATTGGGAAGTCAACTCTTATATTTTCGAGTCAACATTGAAGGATTATCGACTTTAGATAAAAAAAAACTCCTAAAACATTGATGTGTTAAAATTATATGATTTTTTTAAATAAAGTGGGGGTTATTAATAAAACTTTCGTGTTAATAAAGTTAAAAAAAATTAAGGTAGTTTAAAAGCCATCGGAATCTGACTTTTTTTTCGTTTCTGGCTATTAGTCAAAGATAATTCTTAAAAATAATGAGTTTGATATTATCCGGACGGTTTAAAAGAATTTATCTTCACTGATATTTTTTAGTTTTTTTCAAAATTTAAAATACATAGATAATTTAAAAACAAGTTCATGTGTGTCTCTTGTTCTTTGAGCCTAACCTTAATGTAATGGCCATATACTCGAAAAAAACGTGAGCTCATCATTCAATAGCCTTATAAGGTTTGTGTGTGTTTTTCGCAGGCAATAGCATGTCGAGAAATGCACTTTTTGGAGCGCGATGACATGTCTAGTAATTGCAACATCAAAGTCAAAGTCAAAGTCGTCTCTCTATGGCAGTAATCTTTTGGCACTAGACAATAAGCAAAAATTCTGGTATTGATATGGTTCTTATGGATGAACAAGTAAATTTATAGAAACCCATTCAGCGGCTAAAATGATGTTGTTTTAGTCCGATTGGGCTCCTAGGTTTTGGGTTGGGTTAAAATATTATCTCGACCTTTTTTTGTTTATTTATCCACCTTTGACACACACGCACACATGCTCAGACACAATCACACACAATATTGAGTCTTTTAGAATAAGCTCTGACACACTCCTAGATACTCTCACTCGATTGTGCTACAATACTATTTGTGCTTGTCTTTTTTCGTGGGTTATTTGTGGGATTCGAGGTGCGTTTTTATTAGAATTTATGGTTGTGGTGAATAGATGAGTTGGAATGTGGGTTTGGTTTTTTTAGGGTTTTTGGTGGTTTGCAAGATTGGGTTAGTGTGTGTTAGGGGTTGTGTTGGTTTGCGTGCATAAGTTGGAGTTTTGATTTGGGTGTTTTGTTGGTTTGTTGTGTGGATTTGAGGTGAATTGATTTTTTTTGTTTAGGATATCTTTGTGTTTGTGTTTAGATTGGTTGTTATTGTTGGTTGAATTGCTATTTATATTATATTTGATTTTTTTCGCCCAATTATGTTACATGAATTTTCGTATGAGTTGATACATGAGTATGTTTATGAAAACAAATAGGTTTGGATGTTTTTATAAAGTTGCCTTATTTTGGTCATGCATGTGTATTGGATGTTTTGGTGTGAGTTGGTAGATGACTATATTTGTGAAAACAAAAGGATTTGGTTGTTTGTTAAAGTGGTAGTCATGATTGCTTGCGTTTGTGAAGGATTCAAGTAATCTTATGATATTAAGACAAGAACTAGAGAGAAAGAGTGGGTTGGATGATCTTAGAGAGAGAAAGTGACATGGAATGGATGAATTGTATTATGTGTGAAAAATGGAAAATGAAACAACCAACCCCTCTCTAAGGCTAGAAGAAGGCTTATATACTACATGGATGGCCGGCCCATGGGCTATGATGGGCTTCCCATGGGCCTTGGGCCGGACTAGATTACTAATCTAATCATTTAGCACTAATACGAGCAAGACTATTACAAAACTTGGGAACGTGACGATTTACTTTTTGTGTTTCATACAGTCTCCCCCTAAGGGAGGTCATCATTTACAAAACTTTTAAGCTGGGCCTTACTATGCTTTGTCTTTAAGTCTTTAGCTACGTCCTTTTGACTTTCTCCTGTGAGTTTGTTGTAGTGATAATTGATGTCTGGATTGAGCTTGTTCCTTGAAACGTGTATTTGTCATTTGATCTTGAGCATCTTGAGATCATCAACCAAGCATAATCTCTTTGCCATCTTGAAACTTTGCCATCTTGTGAACTTGTGACTTCTGGACCGACATGCTCATACCTTTCTTGATTTGTTGACTTGAAAAGCTTTAAAGGTTGCATCTTTCTTGAATTTCTTTAACTTTAACACTTCGTCACTTCGAGAAAGACGTTCGGTATCAGAGTGTCGGAAATTCTTGAAAATCTTTGATCTTTAATACTCGTCACTTCAGGATAAGACGTTCCGCTATCAGAGTAGCGGAGTCTTGAGGACATGTACTGAGCTTTCATGATGTCTTTTTATGTTTTGTCGGCTCGGGTATGAGCTTGTGGCTATGGATCTTGTAGGTCTAGCTGGAACAGGAACCTCCACCACCATCTTTAAATAGCCTGCATAAAACAGTTAGCAATAAAGCGGGGGGACGAATATGGCTTTATCATTCGCCCAGGTTTGGTTGGAGTAACCTTCAAATCCGTGAGGATCGACCTGTGATCAGATAGATTCAATTTAAGAAGAATCTTCTTGACAGGATTTCCAGCTGTAGTATTGAATCTTTCTAACACATAAGTATTAGATTCATCGTACTCAGCATGTTCTCATTATTGGAACGTCTCAAAGCAGACAGCACGATAAGAGTGAACCAGTGAGTTACTATCTCACCGATTGATATAGAAAATGATTTTGGAAATTCAATCGACGTGTTACTTGCTAAAGTGGTTTTGAGACACATCGCAAAATTGTTTTTGTGACACACCGAGAGTGTTAATCATTTCAAAAATTCATTAACAACCGTTGATCCATTTCCTGGAACAAGTTTGATTCTTATAGAATCGCACCATCGTTTCTTTCCAGTTGTCACAAGTTTGATTCATAAAGAATCGCACAAGTTACCTACCATGAGCTTGTTTGATGTTGGCTCAAGCAGGATTTCCATCTTCATTGTGAATGAATTCACTCTGATGTTCTGGCAAAATCACAAGGATCTTGCGTAGGACTCTAATGATATTACTTGATATTCACATTGTGTGAGATAACAAGCTAAATTATGACAAGTGTCCTAATGAGATTAATGGATGATCTCTTTTGGCTCTAGACTCAATAGTGCACTTTTAATTTTAGTGATCGGAGGCTGGAGCAGACTGCCACCTTTTCAATATCAACTAACTCGGAGTGAGAAAGTCGATAGAAATGCGTGTAATCTCCGTGAGAAATGAAACAAGAGTCTTTTGAGAGACCTTGAGTGGCTAGGGAGGGTTGTGCATAGCGTCACTGGGTCCATGACTGTCTTCAATGTCAGACAACACCTGAGTGTTTCTGACAGCATATGTATTGACCCGGTTTCTGCCTAAGTGTATGGAGGGCTTCTTTATTTTCACCCTTTATCCTTACATTTCTTTTTCATTCTTCAACCCCTTCAATGCTTACCGAGACTTCATAACTAACACCTTGTTGGGTTTGTTCCAGTGTTAGCTCCATCTCAGTCGGCATTATTCCCTATTCTCACTTTTTCTCCTTTTTAATCATACCTAAGGACTTCTACACTAACTAGTGGATATCCCTGGGTAGATCCCTCCGGTTCTGGCTGGATCATGGGATTTGAATACCTAAGCCTAACCGCCTTATAACTTCATAAATTTAAGAACATGGTCGGTCTTTTGGGTATTTCATCACGATCCTTCCAAAAACATTGAAAATTTCAATCAAAGTGTTTGATATAAATATCAAAAGATTTACACTTTGAGAGTTTTTCATCATCACTAAAAGCTCCCCCTTAACATGTGCATCATAATCGTAGTACATGCGAAGTGCATTGAGTCCATTTTATTTGATCACTTCTGTCAATATATATTAAGTCCAGGTTAATCACATTTTCTCCCCTTATCCAAAATGTTAATCCCTTGATATTTTGGATATCAATTGATTAACCGTTCGGGGACAAAATGAAATATTCTAGCAGATTGGAACATATTATTGCTCCCCCTCAACTTTTAAGGGATTATAAGATGGTGCCGAGTACAATTATTTGAAAGTTTTTGAATTTACTAAGAAATTCTTGAAAAATTTATACTCGAGCACATCTTATTTTTCACCAAAAAATCTCCACTAGTTATTAACATATTTACAAGATAAAGTTATTTACGAGGATTGACCTTTTAAGATGAGAACAACATATGATAAATCATATGGTCCTTTGAAGTAGACGTAAGTCACCCCCGTATGGTCTTCCACCAACAAATCTCTCCAAACTCCGCATTATCCTCCTTGTCTTTAGTCTTTTGTCAATTGCCTGAATCATAGCTCTTGCATTTGCTTTGTCATGTTGACTCTAAAAAGTCTGAGGCAGATACTCCATTCTAATTCCCTTAAGGCGATCATTTAGAGCAGTCCGAACATCATCGAGAGTACCATCGCTGAACTTGTGTAGTTCGTCAATGCGCATCAATCTGTTCTTCTTGTCTTTGTTCTCATAGATAAATCCTCTGGGATCGGAGTATGGTGTCTCCATAAGGTCTCTGGCAAAAAAATACTGGCAAATACTACCATTCTTATTTCCGCATTGAGGCGATCATTAAGAACAGTCCGAACCGTCATCTAGAGTACCATCGCGTGAACTTGTGGAGTTCGTCAATGCGCACTCAATCAGTTTCTTCTTGTCTTTAATTCCGTAATGAATCCGCTTGGTCGGAAGTATGAGTGTAAGCGTCTTGTCTTCTCAGATTAGATCTTACGTGTCGGGCTTGGTGAGATTAAAAGTTTACTTCTGATAACTTTCACACCTAGATTTGAAGATCTTCCACATCTCGCGCATGATGACAACTCTTCATGTAAACATATGTAAGGAGACATTAAAAGACAATACTTTCTTCAACGCTTAATTTTGTCACTTTTCCTTGCACAAGAAGAAGTCAGCTATATCTCATGTCTTGATCCTTAGTCTGTGTAAGATCCGCCTTCTTTGAACTTGTAGAGAGCATCATCATCCCTTCGTACTGTAATCCAATCAAGATGCTTATAATCATGCCATTCGACAATTTCAACCTTTGTGACAGCAACTATCCGTCTTTTTGAATAGACATCTCGAGCTGATTCCCTTGAAGTTGCAAATGCATAGAATTGTCTTCGCTTTTGCCCTAGGAAAAAAAAAAGAGAAAAAAAATTGCAGATTCCCCATAGGGCAGATCTGTCGTTTTGACATCGATTTGACCCACATCTGAGTAGGCCCCAAGTCTTCTAACCATTTGATATGTCCGTGAATCTGCAGCCTTAGTCTTCGTTACTGACGTAAGAGTACATCCGCTTAACACACCACCACGTAGATATTCTCATGATCGTTATTGATGAAATGATTAAATGGGTATTACACGACGACCTGGAGACTTTGGAACTAACGGTAGTGCTGTCCCAATCATGCGGATATTGACAGACCTTACAGGGTTGATCCATCTAATTTTTCTTAGTTTTGGCTTGTAGACCTCCTCACAAAAATATTCGCAGTTCATCAAAACTTCTGCAAGTGCCTTTCAACGACTTCAAATGTTGTGACCATGCTAGTCCAGTTCAGGTGGTTAGAGTTTGAACATTAGACCGATTTTTTTTTTTTTTATTTTATTGTTGTTTTATTTTTTTTTTTTTTTTTCTATTTTATTTTTTTTTTTTTTTTTTTTTTTTTTTGGTTTGTTTAGCGACAAAAGCGACAGAAGTCAAATGTAGAATCGGTTAGTTCAATCATACAAACGCTCTCGAGGGTCTTGTTGGTGCCAGACTGCTTAATCTCCAAGTTGGACAGTTTACATGAACATCAGGAACAGACGTATTCCATGCAAGATCAGGAGAAATAGTCCCTCGTAAAGTTTTTGAACCAATCAGAAGATGTTGTACCTATCTTCTCTTGATCATACTTGGAACACCTGTTTCAAATCTCCTGGTCTGGCAGGTCTTTCAGAGACATCAATAATCGGTAGTCCTGTCCTTCTGTCCTAGTTGTCGTTTCCCTTGAGCACTGTAATGAGGCAGGTTCCTTTCTCAGACCTTCTTCACAATTGACCCACATCTGTTCGCAGCAGGTTCTTGATCATAACATCTGTAAATGGCACCATCATCTTGGTCTTTTAATTGTGACCTTATCGCCATATGAATCTAACAAGACTTGTCGGCCTTCATAAGGAATCAACTAATGAATGTAAAGCTGCTTTATGTATATTCTGTATCTGTTGATAGAGTTTTAGTCTCCATATTGTCAATTAGGATCTTTTTTTAGCTCTAGTTTCGTCGAAACATATTGCAGTACATCATAAATGTGTAGGGCTTCCTTTGATGATGCGCACCAAACTTCAGACTCGAGTTGATCGATTACTAAACTCTCGATTTTGGAATAACTTTGGAGACTTTCCTTTTTGACTTGGTCATTTATGATTTTCCTTCATCCTTCATCAATTGAGTCAAGAAATTGTTGATTTGGAAGAATTAGACTCTTCTCGAAAATCTGTCATACTTCATTGGACTGCAACGTCCACGTGCTTTTCCTACATCTTATTGCTAATATTGATCAACAGAGCCAGAATGAGAGATAGCGCGTCAGTATATTGATTGGTTTGCTGAATTCTAGAAATTGTCTTCTAACTTATCAGTCTATGAAACAAAGGCCAAAAAACGAGGCAAAGTTTGGAAGATTTTCAGCAAGGAGCTTTTATTGTTTGCCCCGGGTGTCAATAAATTGATATCGATGTGGTTGGAATGAGACGATGGATGCGGTGTTTGGAGGGACGAGTGAAGGATTGCTCCAAGATGGCTGTTACATGATAATCAATGATAGAGAGTGGCTTCAAGATATGTTGTCGAAAAAATATCATCAACATACCAGTATCATGATTTGGTGTTCAACTGTTGGATACGACCTCCAGAGGATACATACAGATAACTCTGTTGTGGACCATCAGGATTAACCGAAGTTAGGGTCACATGAGTGTCTTCAACATCTGTCATTACTTTATCTCTACCATCAAGATCGGTATTGGTATCTTTGACTGGCCTCATTACCCTTGATCCGTTGCAATCTGTAGCATCTTCACCTGACTTCGCACCTGCAACCTTCGCTCCTTCAACGTCATTGTCACTATCAACCCTTATGCTGATGATGAAATACGTAATCATCTTCATCTGTATCCTATTACATGTATTATTTATCATCTTTCATGAGTCGGAGCTTAGGATGTAAACAAAATCATCACATATTACTGATTTCAGTTCATTTCTATCATCCCATCATCTTCAGTTTTCTATCATCCGACACTACAGCATCGATCATCTTCATGATCATTCTCATCATCGTCCATGTGTGATCAATCTTCTTCTTGTTCCTGGGTAGTCTCATGAACTTCATGTTTCTCTGCATCATCATCATCTTGATCTTGCTCATCATCTTGATCATCGTCGCTTGACTTCCAAGATATATCATCCTCTAATCATAATCAGGAAGCACCGTGAACCCCTGGTGTAATACTAGTTCCTACATCTGCTCCAGAACACTATCAAGAGAGCTATGATTTCTAGACGGCTCCTTTTTAAGACTATTTTCAGTTGCTCAGCCTCTGTCAACTCTGCCTCAGAGATATTCTCCAGCTCAGAAGTCTTTTGTTTTCCTGTTCCTGACTTCTTTTTCTTGGGGGCAGTGGAAGACTTCCGTTTAGGGATTGCATCTGTATTAGCTTTCTTCTTGCTTACCTTTTGTCTTAGGAGGCATGTTCCTGAAGCCATAGCATAATACTCCTTGTAGGATTCAGAGTATGCGATGTCCTTCGTTGGTTTAATGCCACTAGGCAATCATAGCCACCGGTACAACTGAGTGGCTTTCATTCCTTGATATATCAATTGATTGTAAAAACATTTGGGTCATCTCTGGCAATAGTGCCAATTGACCTTGTTTCTTCTCAGAATTGAAGGATCTTTTTCCATCACATAGTAGAAAGACCTAACTTGGTGAACCGAGGATAGCTACATTGCCTACTGCCCTTTCTTGAACTTTTGGTCTCAATCTTAAAAAATGAAGTCCTCCCACATAAGATATGCATAGTCAACGTTCCTTCTGTTGTACCTACCCCACAAAGATATGAGCTTGAGAGAACGAAGACTGTCATATGATGGGAGTTCCGCAAAGACAATTGTTTATTACAAGCAGCAATGACCTCCATAGGTTGATGCTTTTTATTGACATTCATGTCTGAGAGCTTCCTATATCTCCATTGTTCCAAGCTAGCTAGAAAAGATGATGAATTTCCGACTCAAAGAGGTGGTCTACAAACATCTTATTACCGACTTTAGGGCAAATTTGAAGAATGTCCCTGAATTCTCAAGACCGAATGATGTGACTTTTGTTATTCATCCTGAAACGACCGATCGATGTGAATATAGAGCATAAGCCCAGATTTCCGCATATCGATCTCTGAGCATCACATAACTTGGAAAGCCTTAGTAGAATGGAGTGAGCTTTAGCACATCAATAAAGCCCAGAAACCACTATGAAGGGTTAGCTTCCTTGGATGTGATATCCGAACTCAAGCGAAGATTGCATTTTTCCAATCTTGATCGTTCAGTCAGGAGCTACCAATCGTCGTCCAAGCAAAAGTCCTGATCAAGCTATCGAGAGTGCCTTGAGTCTGTTTAAGAAAGAGTGATCGGCAGTTTATAAAGAAAACACAATCATACATTCATGAGAACCTTATGACATTAGCACATTTTTAAAGATTCATCTACTTAAAGATAGACACTTAGCGTGTGAACAAAGGCACCTATCCTAACAATTAATCGATAACATTGAGTTCAACCTTAGATTTGTCAAGACCGTCACACTATTTTAAACCTAAGAGATTTGTTTAATTTTAATTCTTATTAATAAGAAATTTGGATCTTAATGTTTTATTCAAAATGTCAAGTGCTGATAACTCAATTCGTTCGGTCTCTCATAAGGCACCACTACGTTCGATTACATTCTAAATTCACACATCGATCGAATCCTTGGTTAAAAAATCACTCGTTCGAAACCCCCCTTTAACAAGCCTCGTTCGAATCATTTTAAAGTAAGTCACATTCGTTCGATCCCTTTAACAAATAGACACTCGTTCGATCAACACGTATAGTCACTCGTTCGATCAACACTTATGGTCACTCGTTCGATCAACGCTTATGGCCACTCGTTCGATCCCTTTTAAACATCACTCGTTCGATCATTTCAAAGACAACACTCGTTCGATCATTTCAAGACAACACTCGTTCGATCATTTCATAGACAACACTCGTTCGATAAACATTTTCAAAAGACAACGACTCGTTCAGAGTCAAACTATTTTAAGCACTCGTTTCGACCCTTTTAAACACAAACATTTGTTCGAGAACTGACACATTAATATACTCGATCGTCATCACTGCGTAATCGAGAATCCTCACACTCGTTCGATCCATTGACTTAGTCACATACGTTCAAGTCACAACATATTATTCGATTTACACCGGTTATATTCGTTCGATGTATATCAGTTTGTGCAATACCGATTTTCTAACTCTTAACGAGCATATTTATCAAACCATAACAATCTCATACTTAAACATGGTCTGTGTTTTCATTATTTACATTCTACAACTATTTTTTCGAACACGAAATTTAGCAAGAACACATTTAAAACACCACAATATGAACCAAGAATATGTTAACCTATACATATAATGTAATATTCCTAAACTACAAAAGCCCTCTAATAATTACACGTTTTCACCATTGTTTGATTTGTCGAACCCTAATTTTGTAATTAGGGCTGTTATGATCAATAATGACAAAAACCTACAATTCTTTTAGGGATTCGAGTTGATTAGGGAATGAATATCAAGATTGAGTTATATCTTCGATTGAATGGGAGTGAGTGATCTTGATTGCTTGTGAATCGAGAAGGATAGTGGTGCGTGTGGTGGATGGATGTGTGTTGATGAAATGGTGTAAGTGTGTTTGTGTACAGTGAAATTGCCGGGTCGATTTTGAAGGTATTACCCAAATTTTAACAATTGGCACATAAGGTCCTCATCTATACCTAAACTTTAGAATCTTGCCATTTAAGTTTTATAAGGAAACTCAAATAAACAACCAGCACATATATCAAAATGTCATATTAATTTCTCATACCTATAGACATAATTTTAGCAAAACTACTCCCTAAAGGCATTAACAAGTAACACATAAGGCACAAATAATTGTTGAAATTCTTTTTCCCTTTTTAAAGCTCATTTGGTCATGACAAAGAAATTTGACATTCTCTCCCCCTCAAACAATGACCCCTCTTTTCAATGTAAAGAGCTGTATACCAATTTGTTTGAGAATTCAAATGAAATTTGAAACGAATTTTCAGATGATGGAATGATTTTGTATGTACAAGAAAAACAAACACCAAGTTAAATAAGATTTCTCTCATTTAATCACATAGATGCACTGAAACGTAACACTATGGATATAAGAAAGCACGGGTTGTGATGCAAAGAAACACAACCTTTGCATGGTCAAAAAGTAGACATGCCGCGAGATAAATTCCGTTGAGAGGCCAAGATTTCCTTTTTGAAATACTTGCCTTTAAGATGCTGAGCCAGGTTGCTATCTGAAATAATAGCAAGCCGATGGTGGCATGTTTTGAAAACCATATTGAAACTTCTGCTCGAAACTTCATTTACAGATTGTATCATTGTTAAATGGACATTTCTAAGACCGTGAAATGATAACGATTACAGAAACATATGCCATTTGTAAAACTTCTTTTTGAATTTTTTCATTTTTTAATTTTGTATTTTGTTTTTGAAAAAATTATATAAAGGAAAATCTTTTTGGGTTTTCGATTTTTATAAATAAAAAAAATGAAAATCTCTTTTTGAGTTTTTCCCTGAATTAAGTAATACGTATGATACAAAGATATTTTTGAAAAGGTACCACCACTATTCATCAACTTCATCTGCCAATTGTTTCAGAGTATCAGGCGTAAAACTCCGCATTCCCAGCTTGTTGATAAGAAATTCAATTCTTTCTCGTCCAAGTGCTTTAGTGAAGATGTCCGCCAATTGATATTCCGTATTGACAAAGTAAAGTTCGATCACCCCATTCTCAACATGCTCCTTGATGAAATGAAACCTGATGTCTATATGCTTGGATCTGGAATGTTGAACATTATCACAGTACATTGGAATTTTATTGAATCCAAAGCCATAGTCGGTAAGTTGTGATCTCATCCAAAGGACTTGAGCACAACAACCGGACAAGGCTATATATTCAGCTTCCGTACTGGATATCGCAGCCGCTTTTCTGCCTTTGTAGGACGACAGCTTACAAGTCGATCACCTAAAAGTAGTATACTCTTGCCAGAGTTGTACTACGGACGTGTATCTGGCAACCACATGACCGCATCTGCAAATGCATTTAGTGCAAAGAAGAATCCTTCGGATACCCAAGACCCCATGAACGGTTCCTTTTTTAGATACCGAGAGATCCTTTTTACATGCATTTAGGTGCTTTCTGGTCGGTAGGGTCCGAGCCTAGATAACCGGCACACTGCAATATATCAAATTGTAGGTCAGGTCTACAGGCTGTAAGATAAAGGAGGGGCCAATCATACCACGATGGTGTGATGGATCTACAGCTTTGCACTTTCCCTTCTTTATTCCTCAATCCAGTTTGGATTTCTCGCACCATGGAGTATCCACTGGGTCACAAGAATTCATACAGCCATATTTTTTAAGTGATTCAAGAGCATATTTGGATTGGTTTAAAAAGATCGCTCTGGGACTCTAAGAAATCTGTAGTCCTAAGAAAAATGAGATTTTCCCATCATCGACATCTTGAATTTTGAACACATTATTTTAGCAAATAGATCACACAGTTCAGGTGTAGAGGCAGCAAAGATAATATCATCGACATAGATTTGTACCAGAATTAGGTCGTTGCCTTCTCTACGGATGAACAAAGTTGGATCCACTGAGCCTTTGGAGGTCATTGGATATCAGGAATGAAGACAACATATCATACCACAACGCTTGGAAGCTTGTTCAACCCATAAAGAGCTTCTTAGCTTGTACACGTGGTTAGGTTGTCTGGATCCACAAATCCGCCGGTTGGCTAACATTAAACTTCTTCTCGCAGATTACCATTCAGAATACGCATCTCTCACATCCATTTGGTAGGATGAACCATGTTATGTGAGCAGCAAATGCAGAAAAAATTCGAATATCCCTCTAAAATTGCAACCGGAGGCGAATACTCTTCGAAATCAATACCCTCTTCTTGACCGATAACCACGAGCAACCAACCGAGCACTTATTCTTCAGAATACTTACTTCCTAACTCATCAAGATTCACCTTATAGATCCACTTAAGAGAGATACAAATGCTTTGTCAGAGGTAATGAACAAGTTCCCAAACCTGCTAGAACGTTCAAATTCAATGGAAGTTCCCTCTTGCATACTTCAAATCCAACAGCTTGGGTTATGCTTCTTGAAGTTCTTAGGTTCAAATAAGTAGGAAGGGCAATCATAGTAACAGAATAGGACTGTGGTTCAAGAAGTTGAGTCGTGTGGAAACTGGACTTTCAAGAGCAACCGATTATATTCTTCTCAAGTGGTGATCCTTTATGTCCATTGCTAGTGTGTTATCAGAAACATGTGATCGGGATGCCAATTTTATGAATCAACGTCTTAATGACGATTGATCAGAAGAAACTTTCTGGAAATTGGATGCCGAAATACGGATTCATTACCCATGTGGTGCAACTTCAAGTATCATGATTTATCACTTCTTCAACATCATAAGAAAGAATGAGTTTGAGTTTCTTGTTGTGTCGGAATAGTTACTTGGTTTGGTGCATCTTGATCAACTTATTGAGGAAGGTGAACCATTTTTTCCAGTAGATACAGCATGTTTCCGGTGCAACCTGCTTCCTGGAAATAGAGCAATAACTTTGGTGGCATGTACATCAACATTAGGTGACTCATCAAACATTGGTTGAAGACGAGGCCCTCTCCCGGGGTCCAGTCAATCTCGTTGGTTTGAGTACAAAATGGTGTTGAAGGAGAAGGGTTTGGCACGAGTCCTGAACTGATTGATACAGGAGTCAGTTCATGAAGGGCGGGTCCTGAACTGCTGTGTTCAGAAGTCCATCGCAGCAGCTCAGCAAAATTCAACATGAAAGGTTTCAAAATTCCGTCTGGTACGTCGTTAGTAAACCGGAAAAGCTTGTCTTTGTTGGGGCATATCCAAATGAAAATACCAATATCAGCCTTTGTTTTAACTTTGCCCAAATTCTCACTATCATTCGTTGGGTAGCAAAGTGCACCAAACACATGTATGAATAAGATAGATCGGAGGGGTTTGTGTGCAAAGCTCATATGGATGTTTTGCTGTGAACGACGACGTATCATAGGAACTATTTTGGGTATAACAGGCTGTGGCAACCGCTTCGGACCCATAAAATAAAGGAAGCTTTTGCATAAATAACATAGTGCTGCTGCTGTCAATTAACGTACGATTTCGTCCTTCAACTACGCCGTCTTGCTGTGGAGAGCGTGCAACTTGATCTGTTTTTTTTCATGAGAAATTCCAAACTTCTCACATATTCACGCAATGTCTATTAACAAACTCAGTTCCATTATCTGTTTCTGATGCGTCGGACGGTTCCTCAATCGTACCTGGATCAACTCAAAAGTGATTATAAAAACTGGAGCTTCATCAATTTGATCGCAGGTATTTACAACCAAGTAAATTGAAGTAGTCAATCACAAATAACGATGATGAACTTCTTGTTCCACAGACACACGCAGATCCACGCATTGGCCCACATAGATCCATATGCAAAAGGTAGATTTTTTTCCTGATTGGTGTCTTCAGATTTGTGGTTTGTTGGTTTCTTAGACTTTTTCCTAATGCAACATGCTGAACATAATTGATCCTTTTCAACCTTGAGCTTTGGGGAGACCTCGTACAAGTCCATGTCTTGCAAAAGATTGATATAACCAAGTTCAAATGAAAAGACGACGATGCCATAAACCAAGACTTGGTTTTAGACGCTTTGACATAGACAAAATGGGAGAGGATCCGATCATATTCCCTTGAGAGAGAGTATCAGGTTATCCCCTCGAGATCCCGTCAGAAAGTCAACACCACACCTTCTAGATTGCGAATAAGCACGTGTGGGTTGACGAAAAGGCCCTTCAAGATTTAATCACAGAATTGTCCCACAGAAAATATATTATGCCAAGTCCCTTCAACGTAATAAGAACTCCTTTGAGATAGTACATTTTCCAAAACTGATAGTCCTCCAAAACCACATTATCTTTGCAACTTGGTCGTTTTCCGAATTTAACTGTACCCAAAAATTTAACTGACGAAAATGGTGAGCTTAGAGCGATCCTCCTGTCATATTCTTCGAGCAACCGGAAGACAAGTACCAAGACAATTTGGACAACCTGCGATCATTCAAAGAAGTAGATAAATATTGGTATATGTGGATCCCCAGGATTTACTGGTTTCCTTTTTTGTTAGCAAGCATAGGTTTTAAAGCCTTAGTTTTGCTAAAGACTTAGCAGTTTTAATTCTTCCCTAGGTTTCCAGATTAATACCAAATATAACCACCAGGTTGGGTGATTCAGAGACTAGAACTATTTGTGTTCTCCTAGAAGTCACTTCATTAGTTAGTGGTTACCCAAGTTAAAGGGCAAACAGTCAATTCCTATCTATAGTGAAGGTCCGAACCGGTAGGTGTACCAAAATATCCTAACTTAGTGAACACCTTTCCAGTTGGTTTCCAGCTATCCTTTATTAGATTTAACGCTTCATAGAATACACGAGATTTTCAACATCATTCAAAAATTAAGAAACACACAAATTATCAAGAAGACATGCAATCACATACTTTTAACACAGACATAATCAAAAATTATCTTGGTTTCTTGAGATTCTGCAACCAACCGCAGATCCCATAACATGAACAACACCACACCATTCTTTTTAATTCAACTAAGTTTTAACATTCTCTAGTTAGAAGCTTCTACTATTATTCATCGATTACTACTTGGTGGTTGCAGAATCCTATCATTCTTGGTATTTAATCCTTGAAGCATGTGATCCGCTAGCACCTAATTAAAAGTCTTACTCTTGTAGAAAGCAACACAATACGCTTGTTAAAAACTACGTTTGAAGTTGAACTGATTTTGTGTTATTCTATGGATGTGAGGATTCGGCAAACCTAACATTCTTGTCCTTTTTCCTTGGTATGACCTCATTAGTACTGAGGACCACAATTGTTGATGCCCAGGGCATTATCTACTTATGTGTAAAGCAAATCCTTAATGACTATGGGTATAACCTAAAGGCAGACTCGAAAATGGATCTTAAGGATAATTTGCTTAACAAGTCGACTATATCCCTAAGGACTGCGCGGCGCAGTCTTCCATGGGTATGCTTAATATACGAAGATTGAGCAGTCCTTTTGTTCAAACAATTTGGGTGTGATTGTTCCATGTTATCCTTATCCATGTTTGGGTCCAACAAGTGGGTCACGGTCTACCTTGTTATCTAACGCTTTTTCCTTTAAGTTTCCTTAACATATCGTAGTGTAAAAGGGCTGCTATGACCAAAAACTTGTATCCTGAAGTTTTTGCATTTAAATCGGAAATCTCCACAAACTTTATAGTGACTTGTTTGATTAACGCATCACATTGTTCTTTTGATTGAACACGTTTTGGCTTAATCGAGTCATAAAGTTGCTTATAAGTCTGTTTCAAATGCTCATTCTCAGTAACAAGTTTTGTCACTCTATGTTCCAATTCAATGTTAAGTGTCTCTATTTCATCCATGTCCAGTTTTGATTTAATAAACTATCCACCCTGCATTTCTTTTTAATGACTTGATTTGCACATTCAACTATAACCTATGACCATTGTCTTTTTCGCATTGAGACGAGCTTGTCAAGAAAAAGGATTTGTTGATAAAGAACTTATGGTAAACTTTGTAAGTGTTTTACACATCATGAAAAACATTGCATCACTTTGTAAGCTGATTCTCACTAATCAAGAAATTTTTCAACAAGAAAACATTGTTTTAAATCAAAATGCTCCCAAGTTTTTACTCAGATGTTCAAAAGAAGTAATTGAAAGCTCAGTCTCAAGGAAAGACACTGTCATAGTTAAGTTGGAAAGAGCAAATCAAGTCATTAAAAGAAATGAGGTGGATATTTCAATCAAACTGGACATAGGATGAAATAGATACACTTAACATGAATTGGAACATAGATGCAAAACTGTTTACTGAAATGAGCATTAGAACAGACTTATAAAGCAATCTTTAGACTCGATTAAGCCAAAACGTGTTCAATCAAAAGACCAATGTGATGCGTTAATCAAACAAGTCAATATAAAGTCTGTGATATTTCCGATTTAAATGCAAACTTCAGTAAACAAGGTTGGTTCATAGCAGCCACTTAAAACGAGTTAATGAAACTTAAAGAAAAGCGTTAGATAAAAGGAGACCGTGACCCACGTCGTTACCCAAACATGGATAAGGATAACATGGAACCAATCACACCCAAATTGTTGAACAAAAGGACTGCTCACTCCTCGTATATTAAGCATACCCAGGAAGAAGCGTTAGTCCTTAGGGATATAGTCGAACATGTAAAAGCAAATTATCCTCAAGATCCACTCTTAGAGTCTGCCTTTAGGTATACCAAAGTCATTCAGGATTTGCTTTCACACATAAGTAGATCATGCCCTAGCATCAACAATTGTGGTCCTCAAGTAATTGAGGTCATACCAAGGAAAAAGGACAAGAAAGTTAGGTTTGCCGAATCACTCACATCCATAGAAAACACAAAATCAGCTTCGACTTCAAACGAAGTTTCTAACAAGCGTGTGTTGCATTCTACAGGAGTAAGACTTTCTACTAGTGCTAGCGGTCACAGCCTTCAGCAATACCAGAGATAAGATTCTGGCAACCACCAAGGTAGTAATTCGAAGAATAAAAAAGTAGAAAGCTCACCCTAGAATTTAAAAATAGTTTTGAATAAAAAGAATGGTGTTGTTCATTTAAGGGATCTGCCGGTTGTGCAAATCTCAAGAAACAAGATATTCTGATTCTGTCTGTGTTAACAGTAATGATTGGCATGCTTCTGATAATTGTGTGTTTCTAATTTTTGAAGGATGTGAAATCTCGTGCTAAATCTAAGAAGCGAAAATCCAAAGAAAGATAGCTGGAAACCAACAGGAAAGTGTTTCAGCTCAATAGGATATATTTGGAAACCTACCTGGTCGGACCTCACTATAGTAGGGGGGGGGGGGAAAAAAAAAAGGGAAAATGCGTGCCCTTTAACTATGGATAAACCACTACTATTGAAGTGCCTTCTAGGAAACCAATGTTCTAGACTCCTGAATCACCAAACCTGTGGTTAAATTTGTATACCCAAGTGAACCTAGGAATAATAAAACTACTAAGTCTGTTATCATAACTAAGGCTTACAACTATGTCTGCTAACAAAAAAGAGAACCCAGAAATCCTGGGGATCCACAAATACAATAATCTAATCTAATTCTTTGAATGAACGCAGGTTGTCCCAATTGTCTCTGGTACTTGATTCCGGTTGCTCGAATCATATGACCGTGTAGATCCTCCCATTCTCACCAATTTCGTCAGTAAATTATTTGGATACAGTTAATTCGGAAACGACCCAAGTTGCCAAAGATAATGGGTATTGGAGACTAACAGATTGGAAATGTTACTATCTCAAGGGTTTATTTACGTTGAAGACATGGGCATAATCATTTTCTGTGGGCCAATTCTGTGATTCCACATCTTGAAAGTGGCTTTTCGTCAACACACGTGCATCATTCGCAATCAGAAGGTTTTGACTTACTGAGGGATCTCGAGGGATAACCTTTTATACTCTCTCTCTAGGGAATAATGATGGCATCCTCTCCATTTGTCCCCTAATTGACCCCCTCAAAGGCTCTAAAACCAAGTCTTGTTAAGGCATCGTCGTCTTTCTCATATGAACTTTTGGTTCAATCAATCATTGGCGAAGACATGACTTTTAACGAGGTCTCCCAAAGCCTCAAGGATGAAAAGGATCACTTATGTTCCGCAAGTGCATTATGCAAAAGTTTCTTAAGCAACCCCACAAACCCCAAATCTGAAGACACCATCAGGAAAAACTCTACCTATTGCATATGTATCAGTTGTGTGGCCAAGCTGTCGCGAGTGACAGTGGAAAGAAGTACATCCTCGTTAATGTTGATGACTACTCTCAATTTACTTTGGGTAAAAATACCGCGATCAAAAATGAAGCTCCAGTTTTTATAATCAACTTTTGAGATGATCCAGGTACGACTTAAGGAAACCTGTCCGACGCATCAGAACAATAATGGAACTGAGTTTGTTATCTAGACCATTGCGTGAATATTGATAGAGAAGGATGGCAACATCTCATGAAACAATTCATTTGCACGCTCTCCCACACAAAAACGGCGTAGTTGAAAGACGAAATCGTACGTTAATTGAAGCAGCACGCCACTATGTTAATTTATGCAAAACTCCTTTATTTAGATGGGCCGAAGCGGTTGCCACTTCTGTTATACCCAAAAATCGTTCCATGTTACGTCGTCCGCACAGCAAAAACACCATATGACTTTTGCACAACAAAACCTCCCGATCTATCTTAACTACATGAGATGGTGCACTTGCTACCCAAACGAATGATATTGATAATTTGGCAAGTTACAACCAAAGGCTGATATTGGTATTTTCATTGGATATGCCCCCACAAAGAAAGCTTTCCGGATTTACAACCAACGTACCAGACGAATTATTGAAACCATTCATGTTGACTTTGATGAGCTGACTGCGATGGCTTCTGACACGAGCAGTATCATGACCCGCGCTTCATGAAAAGACTCTGTACAATCAGTTCAGGACACGAGCACAAACCCTTTCACCTTCAACACCATTTTACACGAACGAGGATCTACTGGATTTGCTGTTTCAATCCAATGTTTGATGAGTCACCTAATGTTGATGTACATGCACCAGAAGTTATTGCTCCTATTCCAAATGCAGTTGCACCGGAACATGCTGTATCAACTGGTTCACCTTCCTCAACTACAGTTGATCAAGATGCACCAACACCAAGTAACTCTCCTACACAACAAGAAACTCAAACTCCCATTCTTTCTCATGATGTTGAAGAAGATAATCATGATATTGAAGTTGCACACATGGGTAATGATCCGTACTTCGGCATTCCAATTCCAGAAGTTTCTTCTGATCAATCTTCATCAGACGTTATTCATAAAATTGTGCATCCCGATCACCAAGTTTCTGAACACACTAGCAAATGGACAAAGGATCACCCACTTGAGAATATAATCGGTGCTCTTGAAAGACCAGTTTCCACCCAACACCAACTTCATGAAATCAAGCCCTATTCTGTTACTAATGATGCCTTCCTACTTCATTTGAACTAAGAACAACAAAAAGCATTAACCCAAGCCCTGTTAGATTGAAGCTATGCAAGAGGAACATCATGAATTTTGTAACGTCTAAGGTTTCGGGAACTTGTTCCTCCACCTGACAAATGCTTTTGTCATCTCTACTTATGGATCTATAAGGTGAAACTGATGAGTTAGGAAGATACCTGAAGAAAAAGGCTTCTGAGGTGGTTGCACGTTTTTATCGTCAAGAAGAGGGTAATTGATTTCGAAGAGTCATTTCGCTCCTGGTTGCAAGATTAGAGGCTATCGAATTTTCATGCATTTTACTGCTCACATGAAACATGGTCAACTACCAAATGGATGTGAGACTGCGTTACTGAATGGTAATCTGCGAAGAAGAAGTTTATGTTAGCCACCGGACGGATATGTGGATCCCAGACAAACCTAACCAGTGTACAAGCTTAAGAAAAGCGCTTTATGGGGTTGAAACAAGCTCCACGCGTGTGGTATGATATGTTGTCTTCATCCTATAGCCCAATGAGATTCTCAAAGGCTCAGTGGATCCAACTTTGTTCATCCGAGAAAAGGCAACGACCTAATATGGTACAAATCTATGTCTATGATATGTATCTTTGCTGCCGTCTACACCTGAACTGTGTGATCAATCTTGCTAAAATAATGTGTTCAAAAAATAATCCAAGATGTCGATGATGGGAAAAATCTCATTTTCTTAGGAACTACAATTTCTCAAAGTCCAAGAAGGCATCTTCATAAACCATCTAAATATTCTTCTGAATCACTTAAAAAATATGTCTATGAATCTTGTGACCCAGTGAATACTCCCATGGTGGAGAAATCCAAACTGGATTGAGGATAAAGAAGGGAAAGCTGTAGATCCATTACAATATCGTGGTATGATTGGCACCCTCCTCTATCTTACAGCCTTAGACCTACCACAATTTGCTATATGCATGTGTTGCCCGATATCAGCTCGGCCAACCGAAAAGCACACTAAAAGCAGTAAAAAGGATCTTTCGTACTAAAAGGAAACCGTCATCGGGGTCTTTGTATCCGAAGGATTCTTCACTTGACTTTGCACTAACAGCATTTGCATATGCGGATCATGCTGGTTGTCAAGATACACCGTAGTACATCTGGCATTGTACAACTTTTAGGTGATAGACTTGTAAGCTGGTCGTCTAAAAGGCAGAAAAGCGCTACGGGAAATATCCAGTACGGAAGCTGAATATATTGCCTTGTCTGGTTGTTGTGCTCAAGTCCTTTGGATGAGATCACAACTTACCGACTATGGCTTTGGATTCAATAAAATTCCAATGTACTGTGATAACAAAAGCGCTATTGCCTTATGCTGCAACAATGTTCAACATTCCAGATCAAAGCATATAGACATCCGGTTTCATTTCATCAAGGAGCATGTTGAGAATGGTGTGATCGAACTTTACTTTGTCAATACGGAATATCAATTGGCGGACATCTTCACTAAAGCCCTTGGACGAGAAAAAAATTGAATTTCTTATTCAACAAGCAGAATGCGGAGTTTACGCCTGATACTCTGAACAATTGCAGATGAAGTTGATGAATATGGTGGTTACCTATATTCAAAATATCCTGTATCATACGTATATACTTAAATTCAGAAAAACTCAAAAAGATTTTCATTTTTATTATTTATAAAATCAGAAAAACCAAAAAGATTTTCCTTTATATAATTTTTTCAAAAACAAAATACAAAATTAAAAAATGAAAAAATTCAAAAAGAAGTTTTACAAATGGCATGTCTTCTGTAATCGATAACATTTACGGTCTTAGAAATGTCATTTAACAATGATACAAGTCTGTAAATAGAAAAGTTCGAGCAAATTTCAATGTTTCAAAACATGCCACAATGGCTTGCTATTATATCGATAGCAACCCTCATCATCTAAAGGCAAGTATTTCAAAAGATAATCTTGGCCTCTTCACGGGAATTATTCTGGGCATGGTCTACTTTATGACTATACAAAGGCTTATATTTACGTTGCAACACAACCCGCGCTTTCTATATTCCATAAGTGTACGTTCAGTGGCATCTATGTGATATAAATAAGAGAAATCTTATTTAACTTGGTGTTTGTGTTCTGTCACATACAAAATCATTCCATCATCTGAAAATATTTTCAAAATACATTTGACTTCTCAACATGTCTATCAGCTCTTTAAAATAGAAAAACGGGTCTATTGTTGAGGGGGAGAGAATGTCAAATATCTTTGATCATGACAAATAGCTTTAAAAAGGGAAAAGAATTTCAACATTAGTTGTTGCCTAAAGTGTTTACTTGTTAATGCCTTTGGGAGTAGTTTTAGTCTAAAATTATGTCTATAGGTATGAGAAATAATGCATTTAGGACTATATGTGCTAGCTGCTTATCTTGAGTATTCCTTATAAAACTTAAATTGGCAAGATTCATAAAGTTAGGTATAGATGAGGGACCATATGTGCCAATGTTAAAATTGGGTAATACCTTTACCAAATCTCACCCGGCCATTTCACTGTACACAAACACACTTCACATTCAAACACACACTCAAACACACACGCACACTCTCCTCTCGATTCACAGCAATCAAGATCACACACCCCACTTCAAATCGAAGGTATACCTTCAATCTTGATATTCATTCCCTAATCAACTCGAATCCCTAAAAGAATTGTAGGTTTTCGTCATTATTGATCATAACAGCCCTAATTACAAAATTAGGGTTCGACAAATCAAACAATGGTGAAAACGTGTAATTATTTAGAAGATTTTGTAGAGTTTTAGGGAATAATAATATGTACAGGTTAGACAATTCTTGATCATATTGTTGGTTGTTTAAAATGTGATCTTGCTAAATTTGTGTTCGAAAAAAAGTGTAGAATGTGAAAATCATGAAACAACATGACATGTTTAAGTATGAGATTGTTATGGTTTGATAAATATGCTTGTTAAGAGTTAGAAAATCGGTATTGCACAAACTGATATACATCGAACGAATATAACCTGTGTAAATCGAATAATATGTTGTGACTCGAACGAGTGACTAAGACAAAGATCGATCGAGTTGAGATCGAACGAGTGATGATCGAACGAGTATATTAATGTGTCGTTCGAACGAATGTTGTGTTAAAAGGGTCGAACGAGTGCTTAAAATACGTTGATCGAACGAGTGTTGTCTTTGAAATGATCGAACGAGTGATGTTTAAAAGGGATCGAACGAGTGGCCATAAGCGTTGATCGAACGAGTGACCATAAGTGTTGATCGAACGAGTGACTATACGTGTTGATCGAACGAGTGCCTATTTGTTAAGGGATCGAACGAGTGACTTCTTTAAAAGATCGAACGAGTGCTTGTTAAAAAGGGGGTTCGAACGAGTGATTTTTTAACAAGGATCGAACGAGTGAATTTAGAATGGATCGAACGAGTGGTGCTTATGAGGACCGAACGAATAGAGTTATCAACACTTGACCAATTTTTGACATAACACACTTAAGATCAAATTTTTTTCTAACTAAGATTAAAATTAAACAAATCTCTTAGGTTAAAATAGACTGTGACGGCTTGACAAAAACAAGGTTAACTATGTTCGACTTAATTGTTAGGATAGGTGCCCTTTGACTCACACTCTAAGATGTCTATCTAAGTAGGGATTGATCTTTAAAAGTGCTACTAGTCAAAAGGTTCCAGTGAATGCATGAATGTGTTTTCTTATAACTGCGCTCACTCTTTCTTAAACAGACTCTTGTGCACTCTCGATAGCGATCAGATGCTCTGGACGACGCATTGGTAGCCCTGCTGACCGACCAAGATGGAAAATGCAACTTACGCTTGAGTTCGGATATCACATCCAAGAAGCAACCCTCAAGTAGGTTTATCGATGTGTCTAAAGCTCACATCCATTCAACAAGCTTTCCAAAGTTACTGCTGATGCTCCAGAGATCTATATTCAGAATGCTGTGCGTTCTGCTCTATTCACAATCAGATCGACCGTTTCAAGATGAATAAAACAAAAAGCACATCATCGGTCTTGAGCAAGTCAAGGACATTCTTCAATTTGCCCTAAAGTCCTGGTAATAAGAAGTTTGTATACCCACCTCTGTGAGACGAAATCATCATCTTTTCTAGCTATCCTTGGACACCTGGAGATATAAGGAAGCTCTCATACATGAATGTCAATAACGCATCAACATGGAGATCATTTGCTTGGCTTTAATCAACAAATTTCTTTGCGGAACTCACATCATATGACAGTCTTCGTCTCCTCCTCAAGCTCAAATCTTGTGGGGTATGTACAACAAGAAGAATGTTGACTATGGGGCCCCCCCCCCATATCTTCTGTGGGATGATCTTCATTTAAAGATTGAGACCAAATTTCAAAGAAGGGCAGTGCAATGTACTATTCCTTCCTCGGTTCACCAAGTTAGTCGTCAACTATGTGATGGAAAAAGATCCTTCAATTCCTAGACGAAACAAGGTCAATTGGCACTTTGTCAGAGATGATCCAATGTTTACTACAATCAATGTGATATCAAGGAATGAAGCCACTCAGTTGTACGGGGCTATCTTGCCAGTGGCGTTAACCAACGAGGACATCCGCAACTCAGAATCCTACAAAGAGTATTATGCTATGGCTTCAGGAACAATTCCTCCTAAGACAAAAGCTCACGACCCATGATGATGAAATAATACATGAAGAGGATACTGAAGAAGATGATTCTAGTATTTCATCATCAGATGAGAAGGAAAGCAGAAGATAGCCGAGTTGGAGACTAATCTCTGAGCGGATTTTGACAGAAGGCTGAGCAACTCCAAATAATCACAAAAAGAACCGTCAAGAAACTCACAGCTCTCATGCCAGTGGTTCTGGTGCAGATGAAGGAACTTGTGATACACAATGGGTTCCGATGCGCCTAATTATTCTCAGAGGATATATATCTTGGAAATCAAGTGACGATATCAAGATGATGAGCAAGACTCAAGATATGAAAGATGCAGAAAAAATGACGTTAATTGAGAATACCACAAATGATGAAGAAGAGAGAAACATGACGATGAGGATAAAGGCACAAGTGAATGATGATGAAGAACCAGACTGAATCAGAACCGAAGAGGTGGATGATTTCTCCATCCAAAGCTCACAACTTATATGATGACATAATACATGAAGAGAAACTGATGAGGAGAATTCTTTCGATCCAACAATTCACACGGATCACACCCACCAAAAGAAGTACCCGTCTCAAATATCATCAATCAGATGACGAAGATAGTGGACAATGAAGTTGTAGAACGAATGTTGAAAGTGCACAGTCATGAGATGCTACATATGAAGAGGATCAAGGAAATGAGGCAGTCGAAGATACCAATACCAATCTTGATGGAAGAGATGATGTAATGACAGATGTTATATTACCCCAGGTTCAAGCAACCCAGGAAATTAAAGACACTCATGTGACCCTAACTCCAATAATAATAAAAAATCCTGAGGTCAACAACAGAAGACTCGTCTGTATCATCACTGGCTTCGTCTCCAACATGCTGAATCCAAACCAAGATACCGGTGTTGATGATATCTTTGGACAACATACTAAAGCCACCTCTCTAATTGATACTCCTGTAAACAGCCTCATGGAGCCATTCCTTCACATGCATAAACATTCGTCCCATCAACAACCGAATCCTCTCGTCATTCAAACTTCAACACCTACCAATTCCGACACCGCTACTACTACAAGCTCCTCGCTACACAATCTTCCTAACTTTGCTTCAGATGTTTGGCTTTGATTACAGACTAAAGTGTTTTAGAAGACAACTTCTCCAGAACACAGACAAACAAATCAATATGCTGTAGCGGCTCTCTCCATTCCTGGCATCGTTGAATCAATATCTAGCAAATAAAATCGCAGGAAGCAGTACAGAATTCGAGAAGAGTATCTAATACTGGCAATCACAATTCCCTTTGATTCAAAATCGATGAAGGAATGAAGAAAATAAATCAAGGAACAAGTCAAAAAGAAGTCTCCAAAATTACTTACTCCAAAGGATCGAGAAGGTTAGTAACCGATCAACTCGAGTCTGAGGTTCTGGTGCGATCATCAAAGGAAGCCAACACGTCTCATGCTGTAGCTGCAAATCTGTCAGAACTAGAGCTGAAAAAGATCTTAATTGACAAGATGGAAGCTAAACACACTCTATCAACAGATCAGACATTCAAAGGCACTCTACAACAGGCATTATTGATGCGTATGAAGCTAACTAAATCCTTGTTAGAATACATAATGGGCGATACTGTCACAATAAAAAGACCTAGAGACGGTGCAGATAATGATCAAGAACCCTCCCTAGGAACAGACTGGGGGTCCAAAAGAAAAAGGTCAGGAAAAGAACCTGCTTCTTACCAGGCTCCAGTTGAAACGACAACCACGACAGCAGGAAAGACTACCATACAGGATCTAAGACTCATCAAGAAATCTGCCAGGACAATCTTGCTCTGTATGAGGAACATGCACTACAGATGTCTTTGAAGCACCTGCATACCAGGAGTTTGAAACAGGTGTCCAGGATGAACAAGCAGAAGAAGAGGTCAACATCTTCCTGACTGGTTTCAACAACCTACACGACTACCTTCTCCTGATCAAGCCATGCATAAGTCTGTTCTTGCCGTTCATGAATCTGTCCAACCTTGGCTAAGCAATCTGGCACAAAGACAAGACCCTCGAGAGTCATTCGATGAACTAACCGACTCTACATTTGACTTCTCCGCTTTTGTGATGAACCGGCTAAATGTTCAAACACTAACACCTGAATTGCTAGCAGGTCCAACATTTGAGCTGATGAAAGGCACATGCAAGAGTTTTGACAAACCTTGAATATTTTTGTGAAGAAGTCTACAAGCCACAACCGAAAAATTGGACTGGATCAACCCTGAAGGACGCCAATATCCTCATGATCTGCGACAGCCACTACCGTTAGTTCCAAATTCTCAAGGTCGTCATGTTATACCGTTTCATCACTTCATCAATAACGACCTTGAGTACCTACGTGGTGGTGAGTCAAGCCGCAAGTACTCTACTTCAGTTACGAAGACTACGGCTGCAGATTACGGGCATATCAAATGGATAGAAGATTTAGTGCCCAACTCAATGTGGAGTCAAATGATTGTCAAATACGACAAATTCGCCCTCTGGGGAATCTCACATTGGGGCAAAAAGCAAAGACAGTTCTATGCATTTGCGACCACAAGGGAATCAGCTCGTGACGTCTACTCAAAAAGACGGATTATTGCAGTGTTACTATAAGGTGGAAATATTCCGAATGGCAAGACTATAAAGCAATCTTTGAACTGGATACTGTACGAAGGGATGATGACGTTCTTTACAATTTCAAAAGAAGGGCGACTTCCCCCACAGACTAAGGATCCAAGACATGAAGATATGCTGCTCTTCTCGTGCCCCAAAGGAAAAGTGACCATAATCTCAACGTTTGAAGACGTATTGCATTTAATGTCCTCCTTATGAATGTTCACTAAGAATGCGTTGTCATCAGAGGCGTGTGGAAGATCTTCAATTGGTGTTTGAAAGCTATCAGTAATGAAACTCAACCTCACAAAGCCTGACAACGTATGCAAGATCCAATCTGAGAAGACAAGACGCTATACACCATACCCGATCCAAGAGGATCATCTACGAGAACAAAGACAAAAGAACAATTGATGCGCATTGACAAACTACACAAGTTCCAGCGATGGTAATCTAGATGATGTTCGGGACTGCTCCTAAAGATCGCCTCAAGGGAATTAGAATAGATTACTGCCACTGACATTTTTGGAGCCAACGTGACAAAGCAAATGCAAGAGCTATGATCCAAGCGATTGACAAAAGGCTAAAGACAAGGAGGATAATGAGGAGTTTGGAGAGATTTGTCGGTGGAAGACCATACGGGGGTGACTTAACGCAACTAAAAGGACCATATGGAGTTATCATATGTTATCTCATCTTAAAAGGTCTAACTCTCATAAATACATTTTCTGTGAATATGTTCATTATTAGTGTAGACTTTTTGGTGAAAAATAAGATGTGCTCGAGTACAAATTTTTTCAAGAATTTCTTAGTAAATTCAAAATTTTTCAAATAATTGTACTCGGCATCATCTTATAATCCCTCAAAAGTTGAGGGGGAGCAATAACATGTTCCAACCTGCTGGCATATCTCATTTTGTCCCCGAACGGTTAATCAACTGATATCCAAAATATCAAGGGATCAACATTTTGGATAAGGGGAGAAAATGTGATTACCTGGACTTAATATATATTGGAACAGACAACAGTGATCAAATAAAATGGAACTTCAATGCACTCCATACCTACATGTACTACGATTACGAATGCAGCATGTTAAGGGGGAGCTTTTAGTGATAATGAAAAACTCTCAAGTGTAAATCTTTTGAATTTATATCAAACATTTTGATTGAAGTTTACATGTTTTTGAAGGATCATGATGAAATAGCCCAAAAGACCGACCATGTACTTAAAATTAATGAAGTTAAAAGGCGGTTAGGCAAGCTTATACAGATCCCCATGACCCTGTCCAGAACCAGGAGGGATCTACCCGGATATCCACTAGTTAGTGTAGAAGTCCTTTAGGTATGATTAAAAAGGAGAAAAAAGTGAGAATAAGGAATAATGCCGACTGAGATGGAGCTATCACTGGAACAAAACCCCACAAGGTGTCATAGTCATGAAGTCAAGTAAGCATTGAAGGGGTTGAAGAATAAAAAAGAAAGGTAAGGATAAAAAGGGTGAAAATAAAGAAGCCCTCCATACACTTAGGCAGAAACCGGGTCAATACATATGCTGTCAGAAACACTCAGGTGTTGTCTGACATTGAAGACAGTCATGGACCCAGTGACGCTATGCACAAACCCCTCCCAGCTACTCAAAGTCAGAAAGACTTTGTTTCAAACACAAAGCATAACCTTATTCTTTTTGTAAAAGACAAGTTGTTCTTCTACATAAGCTAGACCTCTCTTATAGGTAGCTAGATCAAACTCAGATTTATTAAGCTCTACTCTTAAGCTGTCTTACTGAGATTTAAGAGTTTCATAGGATTTAAGACAAGCATCAGAACAGGTTTTATGATTATATACCTCTAAGTCTGAGAAAACCATAAGTGCCAAGTTGGTAGGGACTTCCTCATCATCCATAAAACTCCAATCAAAACCTGCTCCATCAAACGCCACCATTACTTTAGAAGAAGTGTCTTCCACATTCACAGTTCTTTTTTAGCTTTCTTGACTCCTAGGCCCGCTTTCTTGATTCTTAAGTCTGCTTTCTTGATTCCTAGAACCTCTGCATTCTCTTACAAAAATGTCCCATCTTATAACAATTGAAGCATTCTACCTTTGACTTGTCATAACCATCAGTATCACTTCCATTGATGATAATCTTCTTACCAGTTCTCTGATAAAACTTTCTTGCCTTCAAACTTAGTAATGCCAATTGCCACTTCAAATCCATTTCTTCAAGATCATCTTCATGGATTTGCTCTAGGTCTTCATGAATAACTTAAGACCCATTTGGTTGATTGGCCAGAAAAGGATAGATTGTTGCATCACTAGGGCTAGCAATACTATCATTAGTACTAGCAGTACTAACATTAGTGCTAACAGTATTAACTTGAACATTAGCAGCATTATCTTCATTGGAACGGCCAGGAGTTGATACAAATGCCACATTTTGTGAACTTGAATTTGAGCTTGAGGTTACACTTCTTTTGACCTCTTGTTCAACAAGCTTAAAATTGTTGTAGAGATCATCAAAACTTATTGTGTCCAGATCTGGTTTATTTCTCCAGACCACAACATGCATGCTTCATTCAGAAGGAAGGCTTCTCAAGAATTTAAAGTTTAGATCTTCTTGAGAGATGTTTTCACCTAAGATGGCCAACTGACTAACAATTTTCTGAAGCCTATTTGAAATGGAGTCAAGTGACTCTTGGCTTGAAGCACTGAAGTTCTCATACATCTGCTTCAAAAGTGTCCTTTGAGTCTTCTTAGTAGCTTCATTTCCACCAAATCTCGCTTGTATGGCTTCAAACAAAGTTTTGGCATCCTTGTATTGACTGAATGTCAATTGATGTTCATTGGGGAGTGCCATCAGCAACATGCTCCTTGCTTTAACATCATTTTTCTTCTGTGCCTTCTCTTCAGTGGTAACTGGTCCTGGTATAGTTGAAGTAGAGGAACCATCTGCGTTTGTTGTAGTTCTAGCTACTGGCTTGAAAGAATTTCCATACTCTATGACTTCCCATAGAGCATAATCCTGCACCTGAAAGTACTGTTCGATCCTTAGCTTCCACATCTCATAGTCACCCTGTTTCAGAATGGGCAACTTTGCAACAGAATTGTTTTGGGTAGTTTCAAGATCCATTTCTTTGATTGAATAAAGAGTTCTTCTAGTTTGTAACTTCTTGATCAAGGTTTCAGAACACAAGCTCTGATACCACTTGTTGATCCCCTTTTTACAGATCTTAGATTAGCTTGTTAAAGCTTAAGTTGTCTTAGATAAATCTGAAACAACTATGATAGAAACCCTGAGTAATATATAAAGATTATGCGGAAACTAATCTTTATACACCAGAAGAAACAATGTAACAGTTAACACAAGAACTTTCACAAAACTTTCAATATATTGAATGATTCACAAAACAACTATATGTTTTGCCTAATAACTATAACTTTTCTATCTTGGATTCGTATATCTAACTATGCCGTAAGGGTTCCTTTTATACACCAAGGAAACTCTAATGGGCTTACAAAACGCGTTAAGTGATCATGCATATCTATTCCTAATATAACTCATGCATATCACTTAAGCAGTACTAACTATATATGACAGTACTAAAATATACAACTAGCAGTACTAACTATAACTGGCAGTACTAACAATGTACTAGCAGTACTAACTAACTATCAGTAGTACTAAGTGTAAGAAGGTTTAAATCCCAACATACGTCAATTCTTAGGACTTGCCGGTTATTATCAGAGATTTATCAAAGATTTTTTGAAGATTACAAAGTCTTTGACTGAATTAACTCAGAAAACAAGAAGTATATATGGGGGAAAAGACCAAGAGTCAACTTTTCAACTACTAAAACAGAAGCTATGTGAAGCTCCATCTTAGCATTACCAGAAGGAAATGACGATTTTGTTGTTTACTGTGATGCATCCCATCAAGGTCTAGGAACGATGTTAATGCAAATAGAGAAGGTTATTACATATGCATCCCGACAACTTAAGCCTAATGAAGAAAACTATACCACTCATGATCTCGAATTAGGAGCAGTAGTGTTCGCTCTTAAAATTTGGAGACACTATCTGTATGGCACCAAATGTAATGTGTTCACTAATCATAAAAGTCTTCAGCATATCCTTGATCAGAAAGAGTTGAACATGAGACAACGTCATTGGCTAGAATTGCTTGCAGATTACGATTGTGAAATTCGCTACCATCCTAGAAAGGTAAATGTCGTAGCAGATGCATTAAGCCGGAAGGAACGAATCAAACCACTCCGAGTTAGATCATTAGTTATGACCATTCGTCCAAAATTACCATCATAAATTCTCAAAGCTCAAACTGAGACAATCAAGGAAGAAAACATCAAGGCTGAAAACTTACGAGGAATGGACAAAGCATTTGAAATACGTTCTGATGGAACTCATTGTATTAAAAACCGAAGCTGGTTACCATTTTTTGGTAATCTGAGAGACTTAATCATGCATGAGTCCCATAAATTAAAGTATTCTATTCACCCAGGTTCTGACAAGATGTATCATGATCTAAAGAAACTCTATTGGTGGCCTAACATGAAGGCAATCATCGCTGAATATGTTGGTAAATGTTTGACATGTTCTAGAGTTAAGGCAGAATGTCAGAAGCCATTCGGCTTACTGGTACAACCGGATATTCCTATGTGAAAGTAGGAAAGAATAATGATGGATTTCATCTCAAAACTACCCAAAACCTCAAACGAACATGACACAATCTGGGTCATTATCGATCGCCTTACCAAATCCGCACATTTCATCCCTACCCGAGAGACAGATAGTATGGAAACCCTTACAAGGTTATACATCAAAGAAATAGTCTCCCGGCATGGAGTGCCAATAATTATCATCTCGGATCATGACAGTCATTTCACATCCAGATTATGGCAATCATTATAGAATGCTTTGGGTACTCAATTAGACATGAGTACGGCATATCATCCTGAAACCGATAGACAAAGTGAAAGAACCATCCAAACACTCGAAGACATGCTTCGAGCTTGTGTTATAGATTTTGGAAAAGGATGGGAAAAACACTTACCATTAGTAGAATTTTCTTACAATAACAGTTACCATGCCAGTATTAAGGCATCACCATTTGAGGCACTTTATGGTCGAAAGTGCAGATTCCCTGTTTGTTGGGCCAAAGTTGGAGATGTTCAACTTACGAGACCAGAAATAATCCATGAAACCACTGAAAAGATAGTGCAATTTTAACAACGCTTGCAAGGTGCAAGAGATCGGCAAAGAAGTTACGCCAATGTAAGGCAAAAGCCTTTAGAATTTCAAGTTGGATATCGTGTGATGTTAAAAGTGTCACCTCGTAAAGGTGTCATCCGATTCGGAAAACAAGGAAAGCTTAATCCCCGGTACATTTGACCTTTCAAAATCCTTGAACGGATTGGCCCAGTGGCATATAAACTTGAGCTTCCTGAAGAGCTCAGTAATGTCCACAGTACTTTCCACGTTTCTAATCTAAAGAAATGCTTATTTGACGAATCCCTTGTCATTCCAATGAAAGAGCTTCGACTAGATGACAAACTTAACTTTGTGGAAGAACCAATGGAGATCATGGATCAAGAAGTCAAGCAACTGAAACAAAGTCGTATTCCTATAGTCAAAGTAAGATGGAACTCCAAAAGAGGACCATAATTTACATGGGAAAGCGAAGATCAAATTCATGCTAAATATCCACATCTGTTTTCCAACATCACTCCGGCATCCAACTAAATCTCGGGACGAGATTTATTTTAAGGGAGAGAGACTATAACAACTCGTAATTTTCATCAATGTAATTATCCATCTATTAAATTAGATGCACTGTAATATCCATCTATTATATATACCACCTTTTTACAAGGAAATTTTTGCTTTATCTCATTATGCAACGTAACTTGCATCTCTAAAGTAAACGAGCTCACGCAACCTACCTATGCCAATTCTATCTATGTTTATATCATGTAAACATCCTAATATGTCAAGTCTATATCTTAATATCATTTTTACCAAGTACATTATCCATTTAACGTACCATTTACAACGTTATATCAAAATAGACTTTATCCGTTAACGTTTATATCAAAACCCTAATTATATGTAATGTATACATATAAAATGAATGTGCAAGCCTTAAAAAATGTATACAAGTGTACAATGCACAACATTTGAAATATAATTTCCCTCCAAGTCAATGTACAACTCATTTAAGCTTAATGTACAAATCCATGAAGCACAAATTCAAACTTTGCTATTTTTCCTCCAAATTCATTCTAGTTTCTTACCACCTTTTAAACACAACATACAAACACTCAATGCACAACTTCTAAACCCTAAACCTAAACCCTAAATCATCATAAAACCCTAATCTAAAACCCTAAACCCTAAACGAAACCCTAAAACCATAGTTTTATTTTAAACCTAAAACTAAACCCTAAACCTTAATCCTAAACCTTAAACCTTAATCCTAAACCCTAATATTAAATCCTAAACCTTAATCCTAAACCTTAAGTTATCCTAAACCCTAACCTTAACTCGAATTAAGACCAAAAACCCTAAGCCGAAACCAAAACCAAAACCAACCCGACACCCTTTAGTTTTATTTTAAACCCATTTTAAACCAAATTAGCTACCACCACACCTTGTCACCTCCTTGCTAGCTTGATTAACACCTCAAGCAACCACCTAAGAACCTTACAAGCATCTCCATCACCTCCCTTGTCCACCAAGGCTTCTTGTCACCTCCTTGCTAGCTTGATTAACACCTCAAGCAACCACCTAAGAACCTTACAAGCATCTCCATCACCTCCCTTGTCCACCAAGGCTTCTTGTCACCTCCTTGTCACCCTTAGAATGCCGCACCCCCCTCCACACCTTTACACCTTGCTTAGCTATTTTTTAGCCTTCAATACTTATCACTAAGCTTCATTGGTCATCACTCTACATCCCTTGATCCCTACTCTAAGTATTCAT
>BQNB010048563.1:0-42499 GCA_026074375.1 Tanacetum coccineum
TAATTCGTTTGGTGTCCGATTACGCTAAACGATAATTTTTTTAACTTACGCGATTTAACTTAACTATTACGATTTAAAAGTAAACGCGTAAAACCCCAAAAATAACTTGTGAATTTATTGACGTCGTCAATGACCCTAAAACACGGGGTGTTATAGTAAAAAGGTGGAAGAAAGCATGTGACAGGTTCTTGGGTTTGGTTGGCGGGAAAGATGGTTTGAAGAGTAACAGGGGTGAAGTTTGGTTAATTGCCAACTTTGGCCCCTCATAGTGTGTGTGTTAATTACACCACATGTCCTTGTTGTGTAAAGTTTTTGAAAGATTGGCAGGTTTAGCCCCTTAAGTCATATATGGTTATTACAAGCTTAGTCCTTGTGGTAATACAACTTTAGGGGCTTGGCAGATTTGCCCCTAAAGTTATACTTTGGGAAAATTGCAATTTCACTCCTTGTAGTTTTCATCTCTAATATACAACTTGGGATTTGGCATTTTTGGTCCCTCAAGTTTGTATTTTCTGATTCAGCTTCTCGGAGTTGTCTTTGACTTTGTCGGGGTTGACTTTGACTTTGACTTTTCTGTTGACTTTTTGGCTTTGATTTGACTTCGTCTTTTCACACTTTTCCATTCCGTGCTCGGTTTTGTCCGTTTTTAGCTTTGTTTTTGTCTTTTTCTTGAATATCCGTTTCCTGCACAATACAATTACAAAACATACAAATACAATGTTTTTTTGGTACGTTTTTAGTCATTTAAGTCAGTTTTTAATGGAAAATGGTATGTGTAATTAAGCACATACCAAAATCACCCATACTAAGATATTGTCGTGTTCTCACGCAATGTCACAAAGTAAACACTTAAGAAAACCAAGAATCTCAATCCCCCTCGACTAATAACTTCGAAAAGTAGCTAAGTGTTCGTCAAGGGGAACTAAAGAATCAATAGCTTCGACAAGTCCCGTTTTCACCATTATTATATTTACACTAGCTATCCCTAATATTTTTGTATTTTTCTTTTTTCTCAAATTAACTAACATGTTTGACTTCCTTTATTTTATCAACACTGAGATCATAGAATAAGAAGCGCCTATAGAATAATCTATGGATGTCCGAATGGATAAATTCATTGTTGCTGATTTTTCACTAGTCCCAAGCTAAGAATAAAAACGAAATCACCGTTAAGTACAAGTAAAGATGCTAACACTACTTATAACTATGACTTGTCAACTTTTTGCTCCCAATAATTATTCAATTAGTGTGATTGTGCTTAATTTTAAGTTAAATTTAGATCGACAGTTTTAGAAAGTAGTACAGTTTATGTGCATAACGATATTTCTGAAGAAATCTGGGGAAAAGACTAGATCACCCACCAACTAGCATATTCTAGGTTATCAGGTTGAGACCCCACAGGAGAATGTTCGCAATGTAATAGCGGGATACTCCACCCTTTTAGGCCGAATTTCTTAGATTTACCGCTAAATAAACAATACTACTCAAAGCACGCAAACATCAAAAATTTAATGATCTCATTGGTGCGATTATTCCTAGAAATAATCTACTAACGGCAACCAACAACTTTTGAAGTCTTAAAGCAAGTTATTCTTAGCTCAAAATTATACTTGAGTTTAGAAAAAGAAATCTTAACCATTAAATTTTCCTTATTAGTCATTTATTGCTATAATCATACTATACTACCGTCATCATTTACATGACTACAACATCGGCCACGCCTCCGACAAGATGTAGTGACTTAGTCTGACGACGGTTTCTTATTGATAGCACTTACGAATGCACTTTGGCATTTATTATCTCACTATGGGCTTTGTTTTGAAGACTGCAACATCGGTTGTGAGCCGGCAAGATGCAGTAAACCTTTATCAGCCCACAGTTTATATTTTTCATCATTCATGTTTTCATTTTTTTCATTTTTTTTATTTTTTATTTATTTATTTATTTATTTTCTTATATTTTGCAACATATTTTCCGTAATAGAGAAAATTTCGTTTTAGAAACTCAAGTATAAAGCTGAACTAAGATGAATATTTTCGTTTCCGAAAGAGCTTCTTTTTAGAAAATGTCGGTTTAAAGTTAAAGCAAAATTGAGCACGTTTATTAGTCAGGTTAAGAGCTTCTGGGAGAAAAAGCGACAAGTTACACTTATAAGCTTTTAAGATTTCCAAATAATCCTTGTTTAGCATCCTACTTGTAAATAACACTATCATTTTTCGTTCTTCGCAAATTTAAAATCCCTAATAAAAGGATCCGCGAATGCTTAGCCTAATAAACTTTCGTTTATTAAATGGTTAAGGGACAAAGCTAGGGCTCAACACGCCCGATCGAGTCAAAATTTATTCTCATTCTACCCATTAGGAAAGTCAAAATTGCGACAAAACACTTATTTTATTTTTGAAAATTTTTAAATTTTTTCATTTTTTTTGGTATTTTTGCGAAAATTTTGGTGGTAAAAACGGGATTACGTGATAACAACGACTGCAGGCAAAAATCAAATCGAAGATTCCCCCCCATACTAGAACTAAACATCGTCCTCGATGTTTTAAAAGGGGAACCTACGTAAATCTAAGGCCGTTTATGAAGTGTGCCAAAAGATAAAACGTTAGTCGATTAGATTTGGATACTGGATTCCCAAAATGAAGCTGAGGCTGTGAAACTCTTGTGGATACTGCGAGCACGAGAGTCTTCACAATCCGGGAAATCCTGGACATTCAACACAAAGCACACAAAACATGGACAAAACATGGGTAATGGAAAATGTAAGCCTCTTCACACACAAACACTTATTACTACATACTACTACTGATACTGATAAGCATGGGGTGCCTCCCACGAAGCGCTTGTTTAAGGTCGTTATGCTTGACCCGTCCCCCAAATTTATTGGTCCATAGGAAGGTTGAGTCCGGGACAACCCGTTGGTATGTACCCTCCAAAATAGTGTTTCAAACGATGACCATTTACTTTGAAGTTAGGCCCGAAGTTTTGGGATAACTCGACGGTGCCATACGGAAAGACTTGGACAATGGTGAATGGTCCTGACCAACGGGATTTCAACTTGCCAGAGAAAATATTTAATCGAGAGTTAAAGAGGAGAACTTGATCACCAACGTTGAAAACGCGGTTTTTGATCTTGGAGTCATGGATTCTCTTGGTTTTCTCTTTATAGATCAAAGTGTTTTCATAGGCATGAATCCCAAGTTCATTTAAGTCAATTGAGTGAACTTTTCTGTGATCACCCGCGGTTATGATATCAAAGTTTGTATGCTTAAGGGCCCAGTAAGCTTTGTGCTCCAACTCGACCGGCAGATGACATGCCTTTCCATATACAAGCTTGTAAGAGAGCCCCCAAGGGTGTTTTGTAAGCACACGAAAGGCCCAGAGAGGCGTCACCAGTTTTCAAGACCAAGAGGCATGATTTTCGCCAACGGTCCTTTCAAGAATTCGTTTTAAGCCACGATTTGATACCTCAACTTGCCCACTTGTTTGTGGGTGATACGCGGTGGAGAGGCGATGAGTGACCCCGTATTTAAGCATGACCTTTGCAAACTGGTCATTGCAAAAATCGGTTCCGCGATCACTTATGATTGCACGAGGGGCACTAAATCTGGAGAAGAGAGATTTAAAAATTTTACAAACAACCCGGGCATCATTGGTGGGGAGCACTTTTGCTTCAACCCATTTTGATAAGTAATCGACTGCCACGAGTATATATTTGTTCCCTCTTGAAGACGGGAACGTCCCCATAAAATCAATGCCCCAAATGTCAAAGATTTCGCAAACTTAGATAGAGTTTTGTGGCATCTCATCACATTGCGAAATTTTGCCTTTACGTTGACAAATGTCACATCGGGTGACAAAGTCATGGGCATCCTTGTAGATTGTGGGCCAATAAAATCCTGAATCAAAGATCTTTTTAGCGGTGTAATTGGCACCGTAGTGTCCCCTGGTGGGTCCACTATGGCAAGCTTTGAGAATGTCAATGGCTTCTTGCCCCGAAACACAACGTCTAATTACTTGGTCAGCACAGATCTTGAATAGAAAGGGGTCGTCCCAGAAATAATGTTTGACATCTTTGAAAAATTTATTTTTCTGTTAGGACGACATTTCCTTGACAATGAAGTTCCCCGCATGGTAGTTTGCGAAATCTGCAAACCTTGGGATACTTATCATCACGAAGAGCCAACCGATCCAGATTCTCGAGTGGCAATGTTTCCGTCATTTTCCTTGTTCTCGAAACTCATCTTGTAGGGTTCTCAAGTCGGAGAGATGATCGGCGGCTAGATTTTCTCTCCCTTTTTTATCATCGATCTCACATCGAATTCTTGGAGCAAATAGACCCACCGCATTAAGTACTCACTTAGCATCCTTTTTAGCAAAGAGATACTTTATAGCATAATGGTCTGTATACACTATGCACTTGGACAAAACGAGATATGATCAAAACTTCTCAAAAGCGTACACTACGACAAGTAATTCTTTTGGTCGTAGTGTAGTGTGCTTGAGCTTCGTCATGTCTGCGGAATAAGAGAATTGGTTGAAATGCTTTGTTCTTTGTACGCCTGGACTACCCAATTGCAAAGTCGCTATGCATCACACATTAGTTTTCGAAAGGCAAGTCCCAGTCGGAGCAATCAAAATTGGAGCCTCGTTCGCAAATTCTTTTAAAGTGTAAATAAAGGATTCGATACACTCTTTTGAGAAGAAAAATAGAGTCTCTTTTTCAAGCAAGTGGGTCATCGGACGGGCAATTTTTGAAAAGTCTTGTATGAAACGTCGGTAAAAACCGGCATGCCCAAGAAAACTACGGACACCTTTGACAGTAGTCGGGTGAGGGAGCTTGGCTATAACTTCAACTTTAGCACGATCGACCTCAATTCCTGACTTAGAGATTTTGTGTCCAAGAACAATGCCTTCCTTAACCATAAAATGGCTTTTCTCCCAGTTTAGGGCCAAATTGGTGTCTTCACACCGTTTTAACATTTTTTCCAAATGGGATAGGCATGTAGAGAAAGAATCTCCGAAGACCGAGAAGTCATCCATGAACACTTCCATTGTCTTTTCGATCATGTCATGGAAGATTGCCATCATACATCGTTGAAACGTGCCGGGTGCATTGCATAGCCCAAAAGGCATGCGGCGATAGGCGAACGTTCCGTATGGGCAAGTGAATGTTGTCTTCTCTTGGTCCTTCGGGTCAATAGGAATCTGAAAGTAACCCGAGAAGCCATCGAGGAAACAATAGTATTGGTTTCCCGCGAGTCTTTCGAGCATTTGATCCATGAAGGGTAATGGGAAGTGGTCTTTTCGGGTGGCTTCATTCAACTTCCTATAGTCAATGCACACTCTCCACCCCATGACCAATCGAGTTGGTATCAAATCATTATCATCATTCTTGACGACGGTTATGCCACCTTTCTTTGGTACACAGTGCACCGGGCTTACCATGGACTGTCAGAGATCGGATAAATTAGTCTGGCGTTAAGAAGTTTTTCAACCTCTTTTTTGATGACGTCGTGGATCTTTGGGTTTACCCATCTTTGACTCTGAACTGTTGGTTTGTAGTCCTCTTCCATAAGGATTTTGTGAGTACAAAACTCTGGATCAACACCCTTGATATCAGAGAGTTTCCAAGCGATGGCTCGCTTGTGGGACTTTAGAACCTTGATAAGAGCTGCCTTCTCCTCATCCTTCAAGTCTTTCGCAATTATGACGGGCAACTTGTCGTCGCCTTCCAAAAATGTGTATTCTAAATGAGGTGGCAAGTCCTTAAGTTCAACCTCGGGAGGCTCATCAATTGATGATTTAACGGTTTTAGCTTCAACAACTTTAAGTTCTTTCCGGATTCCGGGCGAATAATCTTTATGATTCGGAAGAGGAGGTAACGGATCACTATTGAGAAGTGCTTCGAGGATAAGAATGTCACCCTCCGGATCATAGTAAGTAGCATCAATTTCCCGTGAAATTGGCTCGTCATCGATAGCTATAAAAGCATTAGCTTCTTCGAGAAGGAGAAAATCACTATCCCCGAAAGGAGTTAGTGTTGGTGAAGAATTTAAAACAATTAGATCATAATACGGAGAAGGATTGTTATATGCAACAACGTCGGAGAAACCAAGAACTTCTTGAGAGTATTCTTCACATGCCAATTCAATGATGTCGATTCAGTTTACCGTCATATGATTGTAATTAGCCGTGTATCTCGAATTATATGTCCAATTGAATTGATGGCCTCTTGCCAACCACGAAGGTTTTTATTTCACCTTCGTAAACATCTATCAACGCAGGACTAGTCTTTAAGAAACTTCTCCCGAGAATTCAAGGTACTCGGGGTCTGGTTCAAAATCTACGACCACGAAATCTGCTGGAAACTGAAACTTTTCCACCATTAAACAGACGTCTTTGGCGATACCGATTGGTTCAATGATTGAACGGTCTGCTAGCTCTAGCGTCATGCAAGTCGGGGTTAGTTCGGGAAGAGAGAGATCTTTCCAGACGGAATATGGCATAAGATTAATGCTCGCGCTGAGATCGGCCAAGGCGTTGCATGTATTAATCCCAGAAAATTCACATGGAATAAGAAATCGGTCAGGGTCTCCAAGTTTTTTTGGTAACTTGTTTAGGATGACCGCTAAGCAATTCTCGTTCAATTTAGCCATTTCACTTAACTTTTCTTTGTTTTCGATTAAAGTTTTTAGAGTCGAGGCAAATTTCGGCATAAGGGTCAAGGCATCCGTAAAGCTAATTTCAAAACTCAAATCTCTAAAGATTTCGTAGAATTTCTCAATTTGATCGTTAGCTTTTTCTTGGCGCCTTTCATCATTTCTTCTTGAAGGAAATGGAATTGATGTTCGTTGTTAGCATCGCGCACTAACGGGAGCAACAACGGCCTCGGAAGTTGGATTACGAGATTGGACTTGAACTACTGGAGGTTGGACGTCTTTGGTGCTTCCGTTATTAGTAGGAAGCATCGTGTCCTTTGTAACCTCGGTATCACGATTCATTACTTTCGGAGAAGAAGATGAAGTGGGTCCTTGATAAGCAACACCACTCCGGGTGGTGATACCTTTCAAATCTTCCTTCGGGTTAGTAACGGAGTACCCGGGAGAGTTTCCCGGAACCTGAAGTAGAGGCGGTAATTAGAACCACAAACCTGGAAAGCATATCCGCAAATTTGTCAAATTGAATTTTTTGCAATCCGTCCAATGATTTGCATGGTTTGGCTTGAGTTTGCAACATTTCTTATGACTGCATCATGGAGCTTAGAGTACGTTGGATCTCAAAATCATTCTTTGGCACACCCGGAGCTTGAGGAACCGGAGCATGGTAAGCTGGAGCTTGATAAGCTATGGGTTTATTATTTGGGTTGATAATTTGGCCCATGGTTAAAATTATTCCCCCGGTTTTGGTTGTAATTGTTCCCACCGGTCTTTTTGATTATAATGGTTTCCTTGGTTGTAACGGTTTACTTGATTGTTTTGATAGTTTTTCAAGGGAGGAAAACCTGGAGGTCGAATTTGGTTTGCAACCATCGGAGGTCGGGCACCGGTATTTCCTTGGCTGAAATTAGCCGCTGGCGGCTTATGACACATACTCATGTGGATATTGTCACGATAAATATTGGTGGCTGGACAATTTTGGTAAGAATGACCACCCCCGCAAGTTACACAACTTTGCTCGATCGCTTTTACGGGAGCGGGAGCTGGAGTTTGGTTTTTCTTATCGAGAATCAATGCTCTAACCATATCTTTTAGCTCAGCAACATCGGATGAAACTGCTGGGGTAGAAGAGCTCGTACTCACTTTGGAAACAATGGCCTTGCTTCGTGATTGACGAACTTTGGACTTGCTCTCGATGATTTTTAGGCATTCTCGAGGCATTTTATCCAAAAAGTTACCACCCGCAGCGGAGTTCAATGAATCTTGATCATTTGAATTTAGGGCATTATAGAATGTATCGAGTTGATGCAATTCTGAAAACCCATGATGCGGGCATCCCCTAAGAAGATCATTGAATCGGTCCCATGCCTCGTAAAACGTTTCATCAAATTTTTGTTGAAATCTCGTGATTTCATTTTGAAGATTTGTTGTTTTAGAGGGAGGGAAGAATTTGTTAATGAATTTTGAAACAAGATCATCCCATGTAAGAATCGATCGAGGGGGTTCTTTGTCAAGCCAAATCCGGGCTGCTCCCTCGAGGGAAAATGGGAAAAGCATAAGCTTAACCGACGTACTCGGGACGTTCGGGAACTTCATCGTAGAAGTGATCTTGTTGAAATATCGGATGTGGGCATGTGGGTCTTCTTTATCGTGTCCAAAAAATTGCTTGTTTTGAACAAGATTAAGCAGACCATGCTTGATCTCAAAGTTGTTTGCGGTAATTTCGGGAACAACGATCGCATCCTCGTAACCCTCGGTGGGTGCTTCGAGTAATTGCGCCATAGTACGATTATCTGCCATCGTAACTATGGGAGGATTAAAGGTTTCTTGATTGTTATTTGGTTTCTCAAGATTTGGTGATTCAACAGAAGTTTGTCGGACTTGTGGTTGTCGACGTCTACGGGCTTGAGAACGAGTGCGCATGCACAAAATAGAAATTTAAAAAGAAAATTTACACTAATTTTAATGATTTATTCACAATTGATTTTAACGGACAATAAGATAAGACAACTTCAACCAAATAATCTACTTACTTCACGGTAGCTCTCAAAAAGATAAACGCACAGGTGAGCGGAGGAGTAGGAATAGCGCGAAGCTTATTTCTCCTTTCGGGTCGTAGTTCCTCAGAACAACCCTCCTTATACCCACTTTATAGTTTGTTAATCAAATCAAGGTGAGCCGTACGTCGTAAGAGACACAAATGGCAAGTTTTTAAATCTTTTGTTCGATTTGGGAACCAACAAGTTCACCGGAATTTATTATGATAATACTTTAGTGAAAGTATTATATGATTGATGAATTTTATTTCTTGATTAAGACAATGTTTTTATATTTTTGGTTTTTCTTGAATTTTATATATATACTAAAAAGAAATGAAAAATATTTTTGTATTTTTATAAAAATAAAAGAGATATTCACAAATTCAAACACAATTTTTCAAACGTAACGATAATTCGTTTCACAGCCTCCCCGGCAACGGCGCCAAAAATTGATTCGTTAAAATATATATATATATATATATATATATATATATATATATATATATATATATATATATATAATCATAACACAAGCAAACACTCCAACCTAATTCCTTAACTAAGGATTGGTCCAAGAGTTTACAAATTAAAATACATATAGATAGTCCGGAAGTATATTCCCAGGTCCGTTAGTGTACGGTAACCCTTAATCACTTCACTTCAATCATATTAACCAAGAAAATATGAAGAATGAAGAGAGAGATCGAGAGAGAGAACGTTAGGAGAAAAATGGAATTAGTGTATTAACTTGAAATGTTACAAATGAAACCTACCACCTCACCTTCCTTGGTGGAGGTGGTATTTATAGGCTTGCATTCCTTTAGTAGTTCTACGGAGCCCCGGGCTCGGTTTTTACTTGGGGTTTCGCACCGATACCAACGTGACCGATTAGATTACAAATAAGAGCCCGTTTACCCGTCTAGCCTATTACAACGTATATTAATTTAGTGACCGAGACCTAATATAATTATGAACGAACTTCCATTGTTTGACTCAATATTTTGAGGCTAACAATCTCCCCCGAAGTGAGTTCATTGTGACACTCCTTCGTGAGATCAATGAGATTGCTTTTGTCATTAAGCTCTTGTGATCTTTGTCTCTATCTACGTTGTAGGCTTTTCATCATTAGAGTCAATTGGTGACCTTTGAACTTTTACCTTGTCATTAGTCTTTTGACTTGTTCTTTTTCTGTCCGAGACTTTAAATCATTTTAACCTTTTTGTCTTGATCGTCTTTCTGCCTTGCATCTTGGTCTTGACCAACATGCTCCATTCTATCACATCTTGAAAGCTTGCTTAACAATCTCCCTTGATAGACTTGATAATCTTTTAAGGAAGAATCTTGTTCATATCAGAGTTTGTGACAGAAGTCTTTGTCTTTAATTCTTGAGCTTTCATGATTCTTGAATCTTGATGCTTATAGAATGTCTTTGTAGTTTGAGCATGAGCATGTGGTATTGAATCCGACTTCATGCTGGAAGAGGCATCACCATCCCACTTAGGTATCCTGAAATAAAACAGTTAGCGATAAAGCGGGTGGACGAATAAGGCTTTGATCATTCGTCCCCCCCGATTTTGGTTTAGATTAACCTCGGATTCCATAGGACCGTATATAACGTATAAATATTGAACCTGTGAATCAGGTGGATTCAAAGAATCTCCTTGACAGGGTTTCCCGCTCAAAGCTTAGGGTCTTCTAACACAAATGTATTGATTGCCATGCTTGCTAGATTCTCATTTACCGTACGAACGTCACAAAGCAACAACACGTAAGATGAATTAGATGGTTACTATCTTTCTGATAATGTCATCAATTCAAATTACTGACCTTTATCGATATCCAGTTGACACAAGCTGATTCATGTAGAATCTCGCAGTCACCTAACCGCAGAGCCTGTTGATAAAGACACTAAGAATGATTCCCATTCGTCCATTATGAATACTAAAAAGTATCACTCTGATGTTCTGGCAGAATCACAAGGATAATGCTATGAACTCTTGTCCAATAGTCACTTTGTGAAACATAATGAATGTTTCAACAAGTGTTTGTCATGGAATGTGTCCTAATGAGATTTATTTGATGATCTCTTGGCTCTAGACTCGATAGTGCATTTTAGTTTTAGTAATCGAAGGCTGGAGCAGACTGCCACCTATTCAATATTAACTAACTCGGAGTGAGAAAGTCAATAAGAAGCGTGTGTATCTCCGTGACAAATGAGACAAGTTTCTTTTAAGGAAACCCCAAATGGCTGGTAAAGGTTGTCGATGCATCACTGGTCCATGAATGTCGTCTTCAATGTCAGTCAATCAACATTCTGATTCCTGACAGGCAACTGTATTGACCTGGTTCTTATCTTCGCCTAAATTGTGATGAGGGCTTCTTTCTTTACACCCTTTATCCATACATTTCTTTTTAATTCTTCAACCCCTTCAATGCTTACCAAGACGTCATTACTAACACCTTGTTGTGATTGTTCCATGTTTATCACAACTTAGTCACGACCCTCATTCCTTCCTTATACACATTCATCTCCAATCATAACCCTAAGGACCCTATTTCTAACTTATGGAGTGTCTTTGGGTAGATCCTCCGGTATCAGGTTGGATCATAGGACAATACCTAACCTTACCACCTTATGAATCAGAATCGTCGTGAAATAAGATGTTGTAGGTATGAGATCATAACCATAAACCATTTTCCGATACACCTTTGATTGAGTCCTTTTAGATTACATTTTAATTACATTTCTCCCCTTATTTTAAATTCTAAGTCACTTAGTTTTTGAAATACTGTGTGATTAAAATTTGTCTTGAAAAGCTATGGGAAAAACGTTTACTTAGCATGAATTATATGGAACATTATCTTGCTCCCCCTTAATTTTACATATGTTTGACACCAAAAACAATGATACCAATTTGTAAAATCGATATAAAATTGAGGTTTTAACACTTAAGTCATCTTATAACTATCATTCTATTTGAATTGCCATTATTATCTGGTTGTTAATAAGAGACTTTTTGGGAATGGTTTTTAAAACATAAGAATGGTCGTCGAGAAATGTATCCAAACTCCAATAAATTTTGTTATTCGAAAAACTCCACCACTCCCCCTTGAAAGATAGAGTGTTGAACACACAATTTTGAAAGATTATGAATTGTCAGTGAGAAATTCTTGAAAAATTGTGTTCAACATTTTGAAAAACATCATGTTAGAAGACTTCTCTTCCAACTCTAAGGGTAAGCGCACTATGCTACCTATCCATTATCGTTGGTTTTAACTTTGAATGACTGTAGAATACTCAGACCGAGAACAAGTTGAATTCTCTTTCTTGTTTGTTAGGATAAGTTATCTTTATAGATAAGCCTTTCCTTTATTATAAAGTCCCGGGTATAGACGTACTGATATTATTTGTACCATAAGGCCATTAAGAAAAAATAAAATGACATGGTTTTTAAAAGTATTTGAAACTCCTAAACGACTTCATTACATGCCCGTGCGATAATTAATCACATTTCTAGTACGTAAATATAATCGATTCCAAAAGAGACTGGTCCAAGATGAATATTTTTTTTGAAACAGTTTCTGATTTTTTTGATTGTATTTTCTTTTTGAATTTATCTATTTTATTTTTCTTACCTTTTTTCAAAAATATTTACAAGTGGATGTTTGATGAGGGGTATTAAGCAGATTCTTTGTCAAACCTCCAATCTGCTGAGTCAAACATCTCATACCAATAACGACCTGACGAGATTACTGAAACCTTCCTTCGGAAGGCTTTAGTAAACATTCACCATTGGTTTTAAGTTCTTCTGACAAAGTATAAATCAAATTATACCGTTTTTCCCAACCTTCCTTTTATGAAGTGATATCCGAGTTGATGGATGTGCTTGGTAACGGAGTGCGCACAGGGTTAGGCATGATATGAGCTATGGCTGAACTGATAGTCGCAATACAACGTATTTTTGTTTGTAGTTTAAGCCATAATCTTGAAGCCTGTGTCCGCAATCCACATTAACTTGAAGCACAAACTTGCAGATAACCCACGTTTTCAGCCTCTGCGGATGACATTGCAGTACAGTCTTGCTTCTTTTGAACAGATCCAGCAGACTAACTTATCACCTATGAAACTGAATTCCCCCAGAAGTGCTTTTACCGCGTTCAAGCAACGGCAATGATCAGGCAATCTGAAAAAGTTGTTAGTTTCAGAGCAGAACCTAGAACCCCTCGCTACCATTAGTCCCATGTAAATGGTACCTCCTAAAGGTATCGAAAAGATCCTTTAACTCTTTTAGGTGTATATTCAGTCGGATCTTGCTTTGATACTTGCACAATAACATACAGCTATGCATAGTCCTGGCACTAGATGTCAGATACATGAGTGACCCAATTTTGCTATGATAGTCAGTTTGGTCTACGGGTTCACACACTCAAGTCTGCAACTAATTTAAGGTTTCGTAGCCCATATGGTGTACCAAGCTTTGTCCTTTTTCAAAACCATGTTTTTTCAGAATCTTCTAAGTGTACTGGCCTGAATTGATAAAAATACCACGTAGGGATGGGGATCTGAAGTCCAAAAAAGAATATCAATTCCCCCATTAAGGACATCTCAAATCTACCGTGCATTAAAATTTCAAAACATTATTGAAATTTAGTGTATTGTAGGAACCAAAATTAAATTCCATCAACGAAATCTCACAATGTAGAAATGTCCTCACTCTCCGTTTATTTTATCGTGAATAGGGTCGGGTCAATGATACCTTTAGTAAAACTTTGAAATCAGGAATTTTGGAGAGTTTCATCATACCAGGGCGTCTCGGAGCTTTGTTTCCATTTTCAATCCATATAGACTTTCCTTAGACGATAAACTTGTTCTGGATGAACAGGATCAATGAATCTGTCTTGTTGGTGCAACATAAACATCCTCCTTCAATGGTACCATTTAGAAATGCCATTTCACGTCCACTGATAAATTGGAAAAGACTTGATGTGCAGCATATCACAAAGATCCTGACAGCCTCCAAGCGAGCAACTATAGAGCAAATGAATCTTCGAAATCACTACCTCTTCCTGAGCATAACCCTTGGCTACAAGTCGTGCATTGTTGCGAATTACAGTTTTGGGTCTTCATCCTTTTTGTTTTTCCCATAACCACTTTAGCTTGATTACGTTCTAGCCAAAGTATGTTCAACGATTCCCAGACTTGTAGTCATCAAACTGATAAGGTTCTTCCTGCATTGCTTCTATCCATGCAGAATCAGCTATTGCTTCCTTAAATGTTTTTTTGGTCCTTAATGTTTTTCGGTTCAACAATACTCACGGTGAGTGCGAACATACACATTTCAGGATCGGTTGCAAGTTGTCGTCTTGTTTGCACTGGCTTGGATGGATTTCCACGAACTTGAGTTAACGGGTGATCTTTTGTCCATCGGTATTCGGAATCTTGAGGTTGATTGAAGGTATGCACATTTGAATTACCAATATTACGTGAGGAAGACTCAGCATTTTCTTGTACCGGTGTACAGAAAGGATTGGTAAATTCTGCTTGATTATCATTTTTTTCCTCGGCATGAATATTTGTAGTAGTTGATGGTTCTGATGTAGGGTGAATATTCGTTGAAGGGTGTGTGTGTTGTAGAGTAGAATTATCAGTAGGAGAAGAAGACTTGTTGACACGAGAAGTACCATCATTGAAAAATTCATCGTACAAAGGACCGAAAAGAAGATCCAACTCCTGTTGTGATGGAACTGTTGTATCTGCTGAAGGAGAAACATTTTGTAGTTCTGGTGCGGGGTCAGGGTTGTCATAATCTGACGCCTTTTGTCGTTGGGGAACGAGGCCTGAAGTGTCATTAGCAACAGACATCTCTGACATGTCTTTGATCTCATCAAATCTGAGATGAATGGATTCAACTATCAACCTTGTTCTCTTGTTGTAGACACGATATCCCTTTGACTGAGTGGAGTATCCCACAAAAATGCACGGATCCCTTTTTTCTTTCATCTTATCCAAATTTTCACCATCTCTTGTTAAGTAACAAGTGCAACCAAATATGTGAAGGTGTTTAATTGAGGGTTTTCTGTCATTAATGATGTGATATGCCATTTTCTCATGAGTTGGGATGATGATTGATCTATTTTGATTATAGCATGCAGTTGCAATTGCTTCAGCCCAAAAGAATAAAGGAAGTTTAGAAGCCGAAAGTATTGTTCGAGCAGCCTCAATGAGAGTGCGGTTTCGTCTTTCAACAACGCCGTTCTGTTCAGGTGTTCGAGGAGTAGAAGGTTGATGCTCAATTCCTTCTTCTTTAAAGAATGCATTAAGTGTCTTGTTTAAGAACTCAGTGCCTTTGTCAGTGCGAACATAAATTACTGGGGCTTGAAGATTTCTTTGGATCATCGTGAGAAAGTCTTTTAAAACTTCTGGTGTTTCATCCTTGGAACGTAGAAAGAGAGTCCAAGTGTATCTGGAGTAGTCGTCGACAATTACCAGAATATATTTCTTCCCATTTATGCTTGCAACCCGCATTGGACCACATAAGTCCATGTGAAGCAAATTCAATCGACCTTTTGAACTTGGAACAGTCTTTGACTTGATTTTAAAATTGAACAGACTTTGAATTGAAGTGACTATCAGTTTTGCTTACTTACTCTCACAGTGGAACAATAGTTGAACATTGACCATTACTTACAGTTTTTGTAACCAAAACACAACATCTTTCGTGAAAGCAAGTGATTGTATTGGAGTTGAGGCTGGAAAGTCTTCGATGCCATAACCACATGCTTGTAGTTCGGTGATGCTTTAGCCATGAGACAAACTTGGATGTTTATAAGTTAATTATAGCTTTGTTGTTTTTCTTGTAAGATAAATGGTTATAGAGATCAGTTCCACGTTCTACCAGTTAGTAAGTAGGGTTTCCCTAAGATCTCTAACAAAACACGTTGAGATTTATATTCCGAAGCTACTCATCCGTCTCACAAGAATTGGACAACGAGAAAAGATTGTGATTGAGTCCTTCGACGTAATAAACCATGCTGATCGTTATATTTCCTTGAACCAAATCTCCATAACCAAGAATTGGCGCAAATTGATCATTACCAAAACAAATGGTACCCAGATATTTTTTCAACGAATCTTGCACATCTGTGAATAGATTGCACGTCATGTGCTTTGTGATCCAGAGCTCAACAATGAATATGATGAGTTTGTACAATCTGCAAAGAGAATTAGAGGACGGATGGATACATGACCAATTTGATCCTAAGTGTTGTGACTTTTAAGAGACTTTTAAGACTTGAGTTTTCTAGTTAATTCTATCTATAGTAAAAACTACTTTCTTAGTCACACTTTGTTCATAACTTTAGGTACTCCATATTCTTTTTTGTTAGGATCCCATGTATATGCTCGATGGGCATTTGGTTGTGTATCACCATTTCCTACGCCCTTACTAGTCTTCTTTATACACATCATATAGTAACTCTTTTGGAATTTGTTGATAGTGGCTTCTTGATGCAAATGTTTTTCTTATTGGGTGTTGCAACAGATTTGTTCCCCGCTTGACATTTTGGGTTTTCTTAGTACTAATAGGCATACTTTTAGGCTTTTTGTTCTTAGCTTTTCGTCATTTCAACATAACTAGAAAAACAAGCATCCTGTTCGAATTAAACACTCATTTCCACAAGTAGCACATCAACAACATTTAACAGTCTGAAATTCTAAGTCTAGAATTTAAACTGTCATTAACGTAGGTACAGACTTTGTTTGATTAGAATCAGATAATCTAGGGTGGTCTTTACTTTAGTCTTCTTAAACTTCACATTGACTAGTGTTGCAGGTCCTTATCTTTATTTGATTGTCCTAGGATGTGGTCTGCTAACACTAGTACTGTGATTTACTCTTGTAGATGTAGACATGCGGGGATTAGTATTCCTAGAAGTCTGAGTAATGTGGTGTTAGTTTCGTGTTGTACTACTTGCAATTCGATACATGCCTGGTTTAATCACATTTGTGTTTCTTACAGCTTGCGTTGCTGTTTGAGGCAAGTCTTGTGGAGTGATTGGTTTTGATAAACCCTCTGAAACTGATGGTTTTGGAATCCTTTAAGCATTTAGTTGTCGAACAACAGATGGTTTATCAAACTTAGGGTCCACAGATTTACCTTTGCATTTTTCAATGAGTTTCTTTAACTCACTGGTTGCAATGTTCTTGTCTTGCAGTTGAGCTTTCAAATCTTGTATTTCTAAATATTGTTTACGTTCCTTTCGAAATCAATTTGCGTTTTCTTTGCAAACGTGTCATTTTTTTTTTGTTCATTGAAATGTTGTAAAGCGATATTTCATGTGAGAAATGAGTGTTTTTTTTCTATGTTGTAGCAAAAACTCTGTAATAAGGCTCAGTGTAAATCTCTTTACTTAACAAAGTCTGTTTGTTCAGGAAGCTTTTGTGCAAAAGAAAGTCACATTCCTGACTTTATGAAATATAAGCATTTTAATTTATGATCCATCTATATCAGTATGAAGATGTGCAAATATCGAAAACATAACATCTTTAGTCACACATTCTTGGCAAAAAGATATCATACATGTTGGAATTCTGCTCTATCAGATTCAAGTTCATCAAGTTCATCTTCAAGAGATTCAATGTACTTTAAATCTGCATGCATTTCTTGCTTAAGTTCATGTACAAATGCGAAACTATCATTCTGAGTCTTAAGGGCAAGGGGCATCAAACATGTCTTAACTAGGATTTCCATATCTTGCGCAGTTGGGTTTACTGAAGATGACGAAGGTCATTGAGATATGTTTTACCCATGCTTGATTGACCAATTTCTTTCAGATGATTATATGTTATCGTCATGACAATATTATGCTTGTCTACTTTTGCTTATTGATTTAGGACACTGGTAAGATAAATCTAAGTTTTTGAAAGAAATATTGGTTTTGTTTTCACAAATGATTTTCTCTACATTTTCTTTCTTATTTCATTTGCCTGTGCGAACTGAATTTCATAATGCTGAGTCGGGGTTTTAAAAATTTCATAAAGACTATTTAACTTTGTGTAGTCAAAAGGTTTCACTAAGTCTTTATTCAATTTTGATCGACTCTCGTTTCAGAGTCTTAGAGTCTCTTCCGATCTGGGGACGATGTCTGTTTTCCAGGCATCAGATTGTTTATGTGGGATCGCTTACAAACATGTATCTCATTTTGAAGCCTTTTTGAGGTACCTTGGATTGGAAAAGGTAGGGTTCTTCCATTAATGTAGGGACATTTGGGTGTTACATATGAATGGTTTGGATTGATTGACTCCTGTTAGTAAACTATTTCATTCAAAAAAACTTTATGGTTTTCATTGAAATCATTTATGTACAAATATATCTTTTCTTCTCTTAAAGCTTAAATACGTATGACCTTTGTTTTCTTGAAGACATTGCGTTTATGTGGACTTTTCGTTTTATACTTTGGTTTGACTTAACTCTTCGTGTTTCTTATTGAACAACAGAAATTTCGTAGGGCTTTAACTTTTAAAACCTTCTATGATGTCAATTTCCTTTTGAGTAATTAGTCGAGAGTTTCATTTTAACTACGTTCAAGTTTGTCATAGTAACCTGTACAATCATTTAAAGGCTTGTTACAGCACAAATCATTCTGTTTATTTTTGATGTGCAACTAGGCAACTATCCGAATTGATACTATTAGATTCCCTATAGTTTCTACTAGTTTCGCAAGATCATCGTTTGCACCAGTTTATTCTTGTACGTCAATGTTGCATTTAGCTTTCTTTAATCTTTGCTTTTGAATCTTTTGTTTTCATCGACAATCAAGCTTTAAAGTTGTCATTAAATTAGGCAAGTGCAACACGCTCATCATACATTTTACATTCATTTTGGTCATCATCTGAATATCATTTCACACTTATCCGGTGAGTCAGTAGTGACATTACTATCAACCCTGTTTCATGCACATGTGTACTAATGGTTTCAGATTTGGTCAATTTGTTGTATTCATTGGAAAACACATTATCGTCAGTTATCGTATTGTACCTGTTCCAATGTCTCAGGTCTGTGCTGAAGTCTGCATTAGGAACCTCCTGAATCTTTGCCATGTAAATGTATGTGCTTTAACTCTTGTTTATCAATCTCTAATCGTGTACTGCTAGCAGTCAGATTTGCTTGCTTGAAGTTGAACACCTTTCTCAGTCTTGTTTACACAGCTCATCTTTTCCTTGTGATAAGTTGAGTCTTTAACACGTTTTTTAATTTTATTTTTTTATTTTATTTTTGGCTTTCTGCATTCCTAGCATATATGAACCTATTCCCTTTGCAGTTTAAAACACTGCTATCCTATACTGTTGCACTACTGGACCACCTACAGTTTCCCTAGCACCTACAAGATTCACTGCCCTTGATTCTAAACTGTCAATATGATTGTCATTATTGTACTTGAGTATGTAATCACATTATTGTTTCTAGTGTTTGACGGAAAGTTTCTGAGGTTGTTTGTTGGTAGGTTTGTAGAGTTTCTTGGAAAGTACTTTGCAGAATGAGAGCCAAATTTTTCTCTTTTTTTATGTTGTTTTATTCTTTCTTGAGCTTGTTCAGGATCATTGTTTTTCAGAAGCTGATTCAGATGGTGGTGTAATTGCTCTTTGGCTATTCTTTGCTTTTGTATCTTGTAGTTGCATGAGATCTGGTTGAACCGTGAAGCTTTTGATGTTGGTGGCATATGATTTGTGAGGTTTGATGTTGGTATAATAGGGTCTGAAATGTCCTTTAAGCAGTTGCAACAGTGCTAATGGTGTTAGCATTCTTAGGCCATTCTTTCAGCACAGGTTCTATTAACATTCTTTTTTGTAGTTGGTATGTTTTTTCAGAATGTCAAAAGTAGCTCATATGCGTATTGAATACTTGATCCAACTTGTGTTGTGCTTATAATGTTGTGTGACAATCTTGACCATTCTGGTAAAGTTGTTGAAGAAATTAAACACTGACTTGCCATCGTTGCAACAGTAAATTGTTTCTTATCATTTTCATCTCATCATCTGTTGTAGAGATTTGTGTTAGTAAGACTACAGATTGTTTTACACTCGTTAGAGGTGAATTGATCCATAACTCCCAAAATAGGTTTGTTTTGACATCTTGGATATTGAGTGATTACCTTTTTGTGACTTTCGATGGCTTCACACATTTCTGAGCTGTCTGACATGCATCAACAGTTGAGTATGATTTCCAGATCATATCTAAATGGATCGTTTCCTTTTAGTATAAAAAATGACCACTTGTATTCAGGAGTTATTTCGTAACTGGTCTCGACTGTTGTCTTGTCAGGAATCTGCTGGGAGAATCCTCTTGTTGCTTTAGGAACAACTGGTGTTGTGACAATCGTTGGAGTTTTTGTATGGGAACCTTTGAGAAATTGCACTCCGTTATTAAGGCATCACATTCTTGGTCTTGTATTATAATGATATCGTAAGTAACCCATGATCGCCTCATTGTGCTATACTGTCCTTGTTGCAAGCATTGGTGGACGATCCTTTGAACAGCTGCCATTATGATGATATATGCATTTGACTGTTCGTTTGGTGAAAGTGATTGTGATTGGAGTTGTCATGATGAATGATATGTTAAATTATGCAGTGAGAACAAAGAATTTGCTAGGATTTATAGAGATGATAAAGTTCGTGTTGTGTTTGTTTTATGTTCTTGCTGTTACAGGATTACGATTTAAAAATTTGATTAAAACAAATTCGTAACAAAATCAGGTAACAAAATCTGTAACAAAATCGGTTAAAAGCATAAATTGGGTAATTAACTCTGGTATAGACTCGCGTAAGATACTCGCTGGTAACAAACTGCGAAGATATCGGGATAGAGCAAACTCGGAAGGTTTATTCCGGGTCAAAGCATAAACTCTGGTAGCAATTTTTTTTTGTTCTCGGACAAGTCGTCGTAGCAAATTCGACAAGTTACAAAATGGAAATTTTCTAACAATGTGCCTATTACAAAATCCGATAATAATACTCCTAACACAAAACTCAATGAAACTGAGAAATTGTGTATCTTTATAACATTAAAAAATTTTTATGCTAACTACTGAGAAATGACAGGTAATCTAAAACACACTAATTAGTCTTAGAAAAGCGAAAATATGTCTGCATTATTACAAAAATTCTGGAATAATGATTTATAGAAACAGATTCGATAAGGCTTGTTTATCAAATTCGGAATAATCACAAATTCGGTAATACTATTTTTTTCGGTAGAATTTGTTTTGAAACTCGAAATATTACTCAAATTCGGTGTACTATTTTATCTAAATAACAAACTTGGTTTGTACGATTTTTGGTTAGAAACGAGTATTTCCAATTCAGAAAGGATTTTTTAACAATAAATGTGTTAAACGAAGTTTATAAACACAAAATGGGAAATTTTAATACCTAATCCTGTGTAAACTAGATAAACAAGATAACTTGAGTAGTTAGGAAGATCAAAAATTCACTTTTGTAAGTTGAGATATAGAAATTGATCGATCAAAGATAAAATATTTTAAAGAAAACCCTTTAACGATACACAACCGTCAGGTAACCCTAACGCTCTCTTCGATACCAAATGTCATAGGTACCGTATAATATATCAAATTTTAGTATTCATACAAATAGGTATCGAATCAATGATAAGAAATTAAGCGAAAGAACACATTCAATTGTATTGAGCAAGATTACTTATGTTAGGCATTGGCTCATGTTTGGCTTTTCGAGATAGAATATACTTTACCAAGATGCATTGCCAAGGTATAATACTTGACAATATGTTTGGATATAACATTCAATTCGTCAATCCGACTTCTCATTGTAGGTATTTTATGCATATATTGCCAGAAAAATATTTGTAAGACAAATATTGACAAGTGTAGACTTAATTGTGACATATGTTACACAAGTGTGGAGTTATGATCGATGCTATCTTATTGTCTATTTGAGGAGAATGTCGTTATTTTAATATCAATCGAGTGTTGATGAGATGAAGTTTAAGATAAATATCTCTTGTTACATTTTGATATAATTAATACCCCCCCCCCCCCCCCCCCCTAAGCCTAGACAATAGAATCTGACTCTTGTCAATACTCTGACAAATTGTCAATTAATTATTCGCATAATAATTATTTATCATATTTTGATAATGTAAGCGATATATATCTCGAAGTCATTTCTTGACCTTCACGAAAACACTCTTTTAAAAGAAAACAAATATAAGATTTTCATAGGGTCCTTCCTATTAATCCCTAAAGACTATTTGTAAGTTAAATTTTTTACTTCAAGATTATGTCTTATATTTTGCTTGTTGCGGGAATAAACTACTGATTGTTGTTATGTATTAGTATGCATGTTTTTAACATTTTATGAGTATATTAAATGATTTTCCTAACATTTTAATATGACAGCACTATCTTTCTGTAAAATAATATTTGTTTATAAAAGAATATAATTACTGTTTGGAATGCTTTGTTTCTGTAAGTATTGTACAAGGCAAGCACAGAAAGTTTAAAAATGCATTTTGCTTTTTACTTAATTACTAATGTTTAATTAAATCTTTTCTTTTGCTTAACCAACTTTGGTCAACACCCCCCAAGGGGGCACCCTAAAAAAAAGGGGGAACGATGAAAGATTTAGGACATTTTCGTTTGATGAGATGTTAACGTTGTTAGATAATAGGATTAACGACTATGATATAATGACAATATTTTTCTAACATATTTGGACTCACTATGAAACTCTCAATTCTAAGTAGGTCTCTACACTCAAAATGGATTTGTACAACCGATGTTTATGTAAAATTTGAGAGATATAGCTATCTATGCCATATATGCAAGCAACAAAAGTTCGCAAATTAAGCAGGATCTAGCGTAATTCTTATTTAGGTATTAACGGAAACAGTAACACCCAAATAACGTATATGGCACATGTGTTTTAGATATATCCAGTATCAAAAGTATATGATCACTTTAATAATAGTCTTATTAACAATATTAAACGAGCTAAGGCGAACACACATAATCATTTAGCATAACAAATAAAAATATTCGTCATTCGGTTTGTGTATTAGATGCATCGAGTATACTGTAGCTTGATTATATTTATTTAAAAAATATAATAGTTCCACCTTCTTTTTAAGAAAATAAATCAAGATCAATGTATTTTGAAAAGGATAGAATACACCAGTTTTTCAAAGATACTATTGGCGTAGAACATCGCCCGACTTGAAGGAAAGATAAATACTTAGGTTAGTTAAAGAAACACAAGTTTGGATTCCCGCTATATAGTATTTTGCATGTGTTCTGAAATCTTACAGATACGTTTTGGGATAAAGAAATTGGAGATTTTTTTAATGAACGTTGAATGTTCAATTACCTTTACAAATGGGCGTAACACGCCTTCAAGGACTTCGGTTGATTTCTTATGATTTCTCAATTTTTTAAAATTCAGACGAACATACAGACACGGCCCCAGAAAGGTGACGTACCCCAGATATATTAGGGTGGTGTTCTAGCATTTAATGGACTGCCATCAGTCGATTAAAAAACACGTTTGATTGAACAAAATCATTGGTGATCTTAACTGTATGGAACTTATCAAGTGTTGTATCCCCGCAAATAAATTTTGTGTTTTATACATCATTTATACTTTTAAGACTTAGAAAGACATATATTGACACTTTCAAGCTTTTTTGAGAAGATTTTCATTCAATCTAGTATATGAGGTATATTTAACAACAAAACTAGTAGGAATCAAGCAATAAAACCACTTTATATTTAACTCCCCATAATGGGTAATTTGATAGACATGTGATCGTACTCTTATTTTAAAAACCATTTGTTTTGAGAAACTAAGTTGATATGGCTGATGATACCAATGTAGAATTGTAGAGGTGCGGTGAATACTTTTTCATTTTAAAACTAAATACTGTTTGTATAAAATACCTGATCATGTGAGAAATATGAAGAGTGTTAGTACTCGTTTAAATAACTATACCACATTAAGGTAGAAATCATTATCCAATGAAATAACCATAACATAATATCCATGTACATCAAATATAATACACAACACATTTATAACTACAAGTCACACAAATCATCATATATCATGCATAGTCAAATATTAATGCGCCTTAAAGTGTATAAATGCAAATATAAGCGTTTTATAGAGATAAGTAAATGGAAATGCCCAACAGAGACGATGATTTATGAGTGTGAAGGTTGGTTCTGAACGCTGTTCTACAACTCGCACCTACTCTATCCGAGTACCAACTGGAGTTATTATAAGTCACAATGCTCCTTCTCGGTGGAAGGAAATAAAAACTTCAAGTTGCTTACATTATTTTCGCGGACACTACGCTAGATATGAAGTCTTCTTCGGGATACAACCAAACCCTGTTAATTTTTTATGCACACATAACAAACCTTAGAGTTTTAAGGCTAAACACATAAACCATGTCGTTACATTTTGTTTCCGACATCTAAGTTGCATATGTGATGTAGTCTAATTTCTAGCTATGGAAACCAATTCTACCACTCCACAGAAGAATGATTTTGAGGCCTAAAACACTACGACACAAATATTACACTTCACGATTCTATACACTATCCAGATTCTAACTCACCACTAAAGGATTTGGTAGACTGGAATCGATCTATATGTAACCAAGAGTTACAAAAAGACTAATCTAGACTACATATTTTGTATCTTGATGATGACGAAAGTTCTTCTATTGCACTTGAGGAAAGAAAGATAATGGATAGAAGATTGGATCAATATTTTAAACAAGTTAAATGATCAAAGATGTAGAAAGATGTAGTGAGATTTAGTGAGAGAAGAACCTGAAAGGAAATTTGTACAAATATGGGTCTATGAAATAGTTAGAATTAGGAGCCACTATTTTTAGGAGATTGAAATATGTCTGTCAAAAAGTTGGCGGCCTCCCCCAGATTATTAAGGGACCGCGGGCGGGACATGTCCTTAATTATATAAAGGGGGTACGTTCGTACAGACGCTTTATTTTGTCTTTTGTGGTGAAATATTTATCTGATGAAAATCTGACTTGTTTTAGGGGGGAAATGGCCAGATTTGAATTTTAAAATAATTACCACATAAAAAAATTCTTTATAATTCAAAATATTTGTTAATTAATTTTGAGAAAGAAAATTGTTTTGCTGATATTTATAAAAATATAGAGTTTTAAGACAAAAAAAACTTATTTCTTTGATATATTTTATATCTACAAGTTTAACGTTTGACTGTGAATATCATTTCGCGATTTTCGTAGGTGCAAACAAATGTCAGGTGTTGATGCAGACTTAAGACGTCAGAGAGATGTTGATGCATGTATATGCATGATGATTGTGATTACGATAACTTGCACACTTTACGTTACATATTACAAGTTACATGTTTGTCTTCATCAAAACATAGGGACAGTATAGAATTAAATATCGTATTATTTGCACTAAAAAAAGTATTTTTTTTTACTTATTCCAAGGAAAACCAAACAGTTAGTGAAACAATAAACAATATCCATGAACAGATCTTCCTTAGTTTTCCAAACATTTAGATCCTACTCATCTGCATCACTATGAGTCCTTTCAGGATTGCTTTTCACAATACTGATTAGGCATATTTGATACCTTTACAACAGCGAGCATTCTTAAGTCTCATCTCAAAACAAAAAATTTAATGCTACAGTTTAGATGAGATTTAAGAGGAGAGTTCATGTATCCCGCAGCAAAGACAAATGAATCGAATTAAGAAGAAGTTAGGTCTAGTATGAGTAGATGAGATAATTTTACCAAATTTAATTTTTTGATACAAGTATATTTTAAAGAAAAGGATATATCAGTAGGAATAAAAGAAGCACATAATTAGGTTCCCAGGAGTGGAAAACAGGTTTACACCCTGTAGTAAACATATTCATTTAGTGCTTCTAAGAAGTATTTCCCCTCTGAGACAAGCAATATTCTTTCTAGATTTAATACTATCAATTCCAAGAAAGTATTTAGAGTTTTCTAAGTCTTTGATGTTAAACTGAGATTTCAAAAAACCTTAAGATGATCTAATTTCATTCACACTGTTACCAGTAATCACAATTTCATCAACATTAAAACATACGCTGGGCTAATGACTTGTTGTTTTTAGATTTTTTGAAATACAAGATAATTGCATCATTGCGGACTAAGTTATATAAACTCATGTTCTTTAAGAACCATCTAACCAAATTTTTATATTTCATTTGCTGGGGAGCTTGTTTAAGTCTCTAAGGCTGATTCTTTAACAGAGTTTACATACCTATATGTTTTATTGGTGTTATCATAAAACCTTCGATTGGTATAGTGGTGGTCGTGGTCAAATTTTATATTCGTATAGTATTATTCCCGTTAAGAATTCTTTTCCAAAATATTCTCAATCCAAGGAGAAATATAAGAGTAAAGAAAACTCACTAGAGGGAAAAACACAATTCGTCATATTTTTATCCGGGGAAGTACTTTTCCTCGGGTCGTGTCCAACGAATCGTGATTTGAGAATTTTAGGAAAAATTCGGATTCGAGTTCTGTAGAATAGTAAGGATTTTTTTTATGATTGCTATTACACTACATTAATTTATATAGGACAACTCTAAAACAAAAGAATAGCACGCTAATTTAAATGATAAAACAGTAATAATACGCGAGCTTAAACTGAAATTTTTAAATAAAAAAAAACTAAAGCACATCTTTTTAACAATGATTATATCTTAAAATCACAATTTAAAATGAAAAATGTTAGGAAAAGAAATTAGAATTTTTTTATGTAATTTTGATTTTTTTGTTGTATTTTATTAATGTGTTTATGATTTAATCAAAAAATTAAACTTTTTCTAAAAAAGTTAACACACTAAAGTTTTTCTTTATTTTTCAAAAATACTAAATTTAAATGAATAATTATTGCAAAAATGAATTAAAATTTTTCAAACTATTTTCTATTTTTTATGAATTTTATCAAGAAAACAAGTAAATCACTAAAGCTCTATTTTAATTTATTAAGAAATACATAATTCAAACTGGAAAAATATTATAAAAAAATGATTTTTATAACTTCAAGTGTTGCAGAATTTAAAGAACAAAACGCCAATTTTTAAAGCTAATTAAGCCCTAATTGTGACCAAATTAAAAACTAAACCCCTAAAGGTTATAAAACTATTACTAAAAAATTAAAATCTATTTATTTTCTAGAAAGAAACAGGGTAGAACTGTAGACAAGGGAAGTACTAGCTGTGTAGGCCGGGCTAATATTTGTAATTTAACTATAGAACGAAAACGGGTAACTCTAGACTTTGAGAAAAATCTACCAAAAACAGACTTACGATTTAGTTATTATGCTTATTGAAAATGTGATTTTCGCAAAACTTAAACAATACATACGTTGTGATAAACAGTTATCTTATCAACTATAACAAAGCGACTTCTAACGTTTTAAAAGAGACTAAGCTGGAAAATAAGCAATTGGTTATGCTTACAGAAAGTCCGATGATTTCAAGTTTTTTACATTTTCGCTTATTTAGCTTATTTAATGGATGAAATCGTAAACTAGAGAAACTATATGATTGATTTAGATGTTTATTGAGTTGTCTAAAAAACATTAGCTAGCTTTTTCAGCAAATTAAAAGAAAATTAAGATTGAAAGAGCCAAAGTTCAACTATTTGCTTGTAGTTGAAGTTGCTGATTTGTAGATTAGCGCATTAGGATTTCTTAAGTTTATTTTTTTTTTTTTTATTTTTTTAATGTTAATCCACACTTTCAAATATGAAAATTTCTAAAAGGTTACTAAATGATCTTAATGAGTTAACTATAACGTTGACTTATAATGTTTGAAGATAAACTAAATCTAAAGTTACTAAATGAAACTTCCTAGAGAGAGTAAAATCACGAATTTTGCTATATATAACTTTTGGATAACTACAAACTATATTTCTAAAATATTTGTTAAAAACCCTTGTTATATATATAACTCAGTAGGTAAAGAGTTGTGACAAGAATGCATTTGACTTTAAGAGTCAAATGACCCTAATCACACTCCTTAACCAGATATGTTGTCCAAAATGTAGATCTCTAAGAACTAACTTTAAACGTAAATCTTCTTTAATCCTTTTTATCAATTTACTTATACTAGTCTATATTAGCTATAGTACTGCTAAAAACAACAGCTTTATGAATAGGAAATTAGTACTTCCTCTACCTAGCTACTACTTAACTATGACAATATTGAAATAGAAAAATAATGAATCTAACTAAAATTTCTTAAAGGACAACTACATTTATAGGATATGGAACAGTACTAGGCAGATACTTAAACATTTAGGGATCATCAAACTAGCTAAATTAAATAAGCTGAACTATGTTATAACATGAATTTGCAAGTTTTGTGATACCTGAAAATGGAGTCTAGCTACTAGAGGCCACTCTTGTAGAGTGAATGACCTCAAATCCATGTATCCTATTGGTTTCCAAAGCTCTAAACCAAAGAGCATGAAGCTCAATAAGCTTAAAATGCTTATTATTCTTAAGCTTCCAAAACTTGAATCAACGATGAATCACGTAGCGTAATGATGAATGTAAAATGATGAGAAGGAGTAAATGATTCATTAAAAACAGGATATAAGCCTAAATTTGAGCTTATGAAAAGTAATAAAGCTCAACTTAGCTTTATTGAGGGCTGATTGATGTAAAATTTGATTAAATGTCTGAATCAAAGAATGAAAAGACTTGAAAGCTGAATGTTATTGCTTAAAATGATGAAGTACAAGTAGAATTAACAAAAGTACAAGTAATTGAAGCTGAATTTTAAAAAGCTTAAAGAAAAATGCTTAAAAATGAAAAAAAAACTTAAAAACTGTAAAACAACACTAAAACTAACTCTGAAAATGAGCCCTAAGCTCCCTATTTATAGAGGATGGAAGAGGAGGAAAAGAATTCTAGAGTCTTCCATTAGATCACAGCCGTTGATCATTTGAAGCTTATTTGTGGCCGTTTGATCCTCTTGATGAGGTGTTCGCACCAATTAAGGTTGTTTGCCACGTGAGTGAGGTGATGTGGAAGTAGGCGATGTTAAAAAACTGAATTAGTGATTTAGAGAGAGAAAGGGAAGCAGGAGAGATGTGGAATTTTCGAAGTTGGGTTGTAGTGAACCTTTTGGCAGGGGAAAATTGGTAGAGGTGTTAGTTTGTTATACAAACAGCATTGGATTTCTGTCTTGTTTGATATCTAAGAATGTTGGCAAATTAGCCCCTGAGATTGTCTCCTTTTTTACTTGGTAGTGTAAAACAAGGTTTCAAGTTAACACATTCAGTTCTTGTGAGTTCTTTCTCTCTTTCTTCTTTATTAATTAATAATTCTTTTTTTGTCCTATGTTTGGTCCTTGAGTGTCTTTAAACTTCAAATAGCCTTTTAAAACTTTGAGACTTGTCACTTTCAGTCCTTTGACTTCAATTGGGGTCTTTGACTTTCTTTCTTTCTGTGTCGGCTGATCCGCTTTTAATCTTCTCCTTCTTTGCTCTTTTTCTTGTCTCTTTCGATCTTTGTCGGTTTTTGATCGTTTTTGCTTCTTTTTGTCATTTTATCATTTCCTGCACAATTAGACACAAAAGCACACTTTTCTATCTCTTTTGATTTTTTATGCTTTTATTTGGCAAAATCCGTGTAATTTACATATACAATTTGAGCAAATATCAAAATTCCATCCAAACTAAAGGATTGCCTTTGTCCTCACGCAATGTTCTTAAGTGTACACTGTAAAACTAGTAAGTTCCAAAATGCCTTTGTATTTCATTTTTATGAATACCTTTAAATCAACTTTCACTTTTTAACATTTTTAAACTCTTGAAAACCACATTAATGGCAATCATTGGCAAGTTTAAAGTTTGCGCAATTTTAGGTCTCATTGAATTATATGTACTCCCGAATTAATAGTCAGCACAAAAGAGGAAAGATTCGTTCTCTCCTTGACTTTTCACTAGACTAAACAAAGCTAAGAAACAAGTCATTGCTCACATATAAGTCCACATCATGATCTAGGCTCTTATATTTTACAACTTGTGACTTTTCACTCCCAGGAATAAATTAATGATTACACGATGTGGTGCCACTCGTATTACTCATTCATAGATCAATTTATCTTCATAGTTGAAATTCATCTTAGCTTTTAAAATACAGCCTTGTGGCTCAAATGTTAATAACATAGATAAAATACCTCGACACCAAAGCTAAAGAGATTAGGAAACAAAAACTATAAATGATTTGAGAAAAATGAAATTTTTACACATTCTTTTATTTTTTCATGTACTATAATTTGATTTTCTGTGTTTATGCAATCAGGAACTGTTGTTTCTAGTTCGAAACCTCTCTACTTAGGCCTTTTCTCCCAAGATTTTGAACTATCGCAACAACATACCGGTGTTCTTAGTTTCGAACCCTCCACTCCGCTGCTAACGTTTGCTGGGTTATCGCGAAACACCTTTTCTACAAATGCTAGAATCAAAGTCCTTAGTATGCGATTCATCACCTAGGTCCGGTCGTCCTAGTGAATGATATGCCTTACGAAACCTTCCTGACTCTCATCTGTACTTAGTTTTAAGCCGTGTATTTGCGACCCATCCGAGTCTTCTCCTCAACATGGATACGCCATTTCGATCAAGATCCTACCACTATAGCTTTTGTTATTCTATTTGATTGCGATATGCTTCATTGGCACGAAAAAATATGCTTTTGCATTAGAATGCTTCATTGGCATTTCTTTTTATAATTATGTTTTGATTTGAATGGAATTTCATTTTAAAAAATAACTTATAAATTTGAAACCAAAAATCTTATTACATATTAAAATGAATTCATTTTCAAACGTAAGACTTTTTATAAAGACATTGGTTGACTTAGCTAAATTAAAAAGAAGCACGTAATTAATGATTAAGTGTGTTAAGTGTTTATTGGGCACGTAAAAAGACACAAATCATTCATATAGCTTTAGGTTTTTCCAAATAAAACTTGTTTAAACAAATACAACATACTATTTATACATCATTTCTCGTTCTTACATTTCAATCCAAAGCAATAGGGATTTGTGAAAGCCTTGGCACTACAAAAGGTGGTTTAAGACTAGCTAGGGCATTTTTCACTCCCGGTCAAGTCAAATTTACTCCTATTTCTCACCAACGGCACTACCAAAAAGTGGTTATTATTTGGTGTTTTTCCAAACTAGAGATATCTTTGAGCTTTTCTTGCAAGCCAAAATAAAATTTCTCACTTTTTTCACAAAAGGCATTCAAAAATGATTCAACAAGCGTTGCCGTGAAGTGCAAGTCAATTCGAAGATATCCTTCTCCAACTAAAATAAAACTTTGTCTCAAAGTTTAAAAATAAGGGTCAAAAGGATATCTTTAATAAATTTTTAATGGTCCTGCCAAAAGAATAGATGATATAGTTCGATAAAGACAAGGATTAAAGAGATTTTCCCATCTTTATGATTAGAGAGATTGGAGCAAAGAGGAAATGTGGCGAATTGCTTTGTCCTTCCACCAATATTGAACATGAAGCTTCCAAAATCCGGAAAAATAGACAAAAATCACAAACAACCAACAATGAGATGATAAAAGAACAAGTTTCCTCTCTTTTGACATTGTTAGCTCAAGAAAACATCAGTCTAAAACGGTCTTAGATTTTTGTTAAGCGAGTACAAGCTTATACTCGCCCTGCCGAATTCCCCCCCCAAATATATTATGTCCTTGGGATGCAAAAGAAAATAGAAAGAAAATGAAAAAGAAATATAAAAGGAATAGAAGGGGTGCTCCCACAGAAGCGCTTGTTTATTATAGAGTCCCCTTTCGCTTGACTAGTGTCTTTCCCCAAACTAGGTTTTATGGTGGATAATAGAAATGGTGAAGAAAATCCAGTGAGGTGAGACCTCCGCCAACTAGGGGATAACGTTATACCGCTAGCATTTTTGGCTTCCGGGACATAACTTTTTTAGAAAAAAAATTTTCAGAGAGACAACTGTGTTAACCGAAAAATGCTTTGTATCATGAATAAGTCTTACACGTGTGGGTGGAGTGGTAAAAAACATCACGAGTCAAAAGAGCTTTAGATGTTGCTAACTCTTAGTGAACTCTTTATCCTTCAAAATGCATTTAATTATCAGAAAAATATACTCCGGATTAAAAATATTATCTTCACTCCCGTGGAGTAGATTCGGGTAAAATCCTCGGGATAGTGTGACTCTAAATGGTAAAAAATGAAAGTTCGCAGTTTAATCTGTGATGTGAAGTATCTTCCTCTTCATCTGAAATATCATTTTCACCATATAACGGGTAAGAAAGTTCACTTGTGTTAATTTCCATCAAAAAACATTAACTTTCAGCCATCACGGGTCTCGTCATCCAAGGTATATAGGACTCGTACTCGGAAGAATTCATTAAATCATCAAGAGGTATGCTATCATAGACGTATTTCTACATATTTAGTTTCGTCCTCCCTCGAATCACGGTCACTCTCGATACCCGTAATAATCGAGTCATTTCCGAAAAAATTAGGCACATCGCCTCTCTAAAGGAAATCAATATCACAACGTGGATAGTAGAGGAGGGGCAAATTATTAGGAGAAATCGGAACTAGGGGAGGAGAGAGTCCTAAGATGTCTATCTTTTCAAGATAACAAGATAACTTCTCGGACTAATTTCTCCTGGTTTCGGAATTTGAATTCTTTTCATTATTAAGCTCATTTTGAAAATCTTCAATTACACCATTAGAAAGATCGTTAGACTCTCTTGGGATTGAGAAGGAATCTCGAACACTAGATTCGAATGAATCTTTTGATGTGTCAAAATGCACTTCTCCCATTTTTAAAGAGTTAACGGTTTCTAAAATCGGGACATCGGGTGTAATCGGAATTGGTTGACAAACATTCATTCTTGAAACAAAAGATTCACTTAAAGATTTGTCAATTATTTTCTCGGGTAAACCGGTTTCTTTTGAAATCCTCATTAATGGAATGATATCCTCCCCATTATCCATTGAACCATCATAGAAATATCTAGGAGTCTCTTCCCTTAAGGGAATGTCGTAATAGGAGTAAAATAATTTCCTTAATTTCAATTGTCCCCAAATATCCAATGGAAATGTTATCACAAATGGAAGTAGGACTTAAAAAATCTTTCACCAATTCATCAAAACGTTTTTGATAGTTCTCATCGTAATACTCATCAGGAATAACGTTTGCTTCTCTTGGGTTGGGAATAGGATATTAACACTAAAATTCCGTGAATCTTTTTGTGTGTTAAGATGCTCATCCCTCATTTTTAGAGAACTAACGGATTCCTCGGGAATTCTTTGCATTTCTCCCCCCCCCCCTCCCCCCCCCTCCCCCCCCCCCCTCCCCCCCCCCTCCCCCCCTCCCCCCCCCCCCCCCCCCCCCCCCCCCCCCCCCCCCCCCCCCCCCTCCCCCCCCCCCCCCCCCCCCCCCCCCCCCCCCCCCCCCCCCCCCCCCTAATGGAAAATTGTCTTACAAGTCACTTTAAAACCTTTTAATGATGGATCAATGCGAGATCGCCTCGAGCGAGTAGAAGCTTTAGAAAGAGAATTTTCGATTTTTAAACATTCTGTCTTTTTACGTTCGGCTTCTAGCTCCTCGGCCTCTTTTTCTTTAGCGATTCGCTCTCTCTCTTCTCTTTGCTTTTTAATCACACTATCACAAAATTCTTTAAATGTATCAAGAAATTCTTGATTCTTTATTCTTTGTGCTTTCAACTCTTCTTCAAATTCATCATTTTGTAGATTAAAACATTCGTGATCCATGTGATACCCTCCACATGTCTCACAAATGGGATAACCGTTTTCGCACCACAATTGAGTACAACAATAGTCTTCGTGAGAACCACGACAATACGAACACAAAGCAACACACGAATTATCTTGTAAATCATATGGTGTATTACCCTCACCATCATGACAAGAATAATCCGAAAAGTGTGGAGGTGTGGTATAAAGATTAGGAGAATAATTGTTAGCACTTGAATAAGTACTACAATTGAAGCAATCTCCATTAACAAGGTTTGAACCACACCTCGCACAAGTCGAACACGGGCAATGCGGGAATTCGTTTGTCCTTCCGCATTGAAAACAAGGATAAAACCCGTATGTCGTCATGAGAAAGAATCAAAATTTAGAGGGATTGAGAAGAAGAATTATATGGATAAGAAGATAACGAAGAATATTTTTGGATTTTATAATTTTTCAATTTTTATAATTTTTTACTTATTAAGGGCCTAAAATTCTAAGAATGGAAAAATAATCGAGAAAGGACTCAACCAAAAGATCTACTCACGTCACGGTAGCTCTCTAACCAACTAACTCACAAAAAGAGCGGAGAAAAGGGAAAGAGCGAGGCTCTTTTTGAATAACCCTTTGTCCCTTGAGGCGATCCGAAGACCCGGCCTGCTTCTCCTCTCTAATGAATAAGCCAACTAGAGCGTGAGACGTATTAGTGAGTGTCAAAATGGGGTGTTTTGATCTTTTATTGCGGTGATATTTGTAATAATTTCATTTGGAAGTATTATTATATTTTTTACTTAATTCGATAGGAATCGAATTAATGAACTTTTTATATTTTTATACAAAAATAGCAAAATAACTTCCAAAGGAAGGATCTTCGAAACTCTACTTCAACGAATATTCTTCAACAATCGTTCACGACTTCCCCGGCAACGGCGCCAAAATTTGGTGTAGTCAAATTTATATACGTATATAGTATTAATCCCGTAAGAATTCTTTCCAAAATACTTCTCAACCAAGAGAAATATAAGGTAAAAATCTCACAAGAGAAAACACAATTTGTATATTTTTATCCGGGAAGTACTTTTCCTCGGGTCGTGTCCCAACGAAATCGTGAATTGAGAATTTAGGAATGATTCGGATTCGAGTTTAGAATAGTAAAGGATTTTTAAACTTTTGGTTATACTACAAATGTAAAAGCATGAATTAAAAACAATGAAATGGCACGAAATTTAAATGCACAAAACGTAAAAATGCGAGCTAAAACTGAAATTTAAAATCTAAAACATGACTTTTAACAAATTTTATACCTAAAAATCACAAATTTTAAAAGAAAATTTTAGAAAAAAGAATTAGAATTTTTTATGTATTTTTGAATTTTTTATGAATTTTTATAAGAAAAAGTAATCACTAAAATCTATTTTAATTGCTAGATAACACTAAAATTTTTCTTTTATTTTTCAAAAATACTAGATTTAAAATGAAAATTATTGCAAAAAGAATCAAAAATTTTCAACTATTTTTCTATTTTTTATGATTTTTATAAGAAAAAGTAATCACTAAAATCTATTTTAATTCCTAGAAAATACAAATTTAATGAGAAAAATATAGAAAAATGGTTTTAAATTGCTAAATTGGTGCAGAAATCAAAATGAAACAAAAGCCCTAAATTTTATACCCTAATTGAACCCTAATTTGATTTATTAAACTATAAACCCTAATTTAATAAAACTATTTTCTAAAAATATAAAACTATTTTATTAATATAAGAAAGACAGGGTAGAAATTGAAAGAAATGAAACAACAGGGTAGGCGGGCAAACTTTAGTAAATTTACACTACAATAGAAACGGGTAACCTTGAACTATCAACTAATTACGAAATAGACCCTACGATTTCAGCTTATTCTTGGCTTATTAAAAAGTAGGATTCAGCAAAAACTTAAAACTACAAACTTGAAGAACAGCTTATTCCTAACAACTTTAACAAAAGCACTTTGCACTTTTATTCACAGAATAAGCTAGAAAATAAGCAATAAGCTAACTGTTACAGAAACAAGGGCTTATCTCTCTTTTCTAGATTATGGCTTATTATGAGCTTATTATTTGATGAAACTTGAAACTAAAAGAGACTTATTGATGTTTAAGATGTGTGTAAGAGATGTCTAAACTAAAATTAACCAAGCTTTAACAAAATTTGCAAGAAAATTAATCTAAAAATATGCAAGTTTTTGTTTGAAACTGAAATAAGCTTTTTCTATTAAGCTAAAGTGCTTATAACTGAACCTTAACAGCTGAAATTTTAAAAATAAGCTAACCTATGTTTATTATACTAACCTAGATAAAAGGTTTTTCAAAATATCAACTAGAAATTAAAATTCAAATTGCAATAAGCTGAAATTCACATATGCTGATAAGCTACTTTAGACAGGAAAAATAAAGCTAATAGCAAATGCTAAATTGAAAGCTTAAATGATGAAAAAATATTTAAGCTCATGAATTCTAAACATGTGCTTAATTCTAAAGTCTACTATCTATTGATGAATGCTCTAAGACAATGAGAAAATGGAGTAGCAACAACAGTTAATACTGTTGTTGCTGGTGCAAATGGCTAAGATTACAAGTGCAGGCTTAGGTATCACTTTAGAAACTCACAAACTAACTCAATTCATGTATTGAAACCTACATTAACTAAGATTTAACACTCTTGTTCTAAAAATTACTTAACCTTCACATTTACTTATCACCAAAACTGCCCTGGTGCTGAACTCAAGTTTTTAAGCTCAAGAATTTGAAATAGTGCAAACTTATTTTTAAAACCTATTCTAAACCTAGTAAAATAACTAAACTCAACTAAGCAAAGAGATTTAACAAGGTGTAGTTGATTTTAAGAGTCAAACAATCCTTATGCCAAACACTACTTTATAAAAGCTGTCCTAGACTAAAGTAAGCTTAAAGTTTATTTAAAACTAAAACAGCTTAAACCTAATATCCACTCTTACTAAAAATGACTTAATAAAACTATGTGAGCTATAAAATCTATACTGGCTTATTAGTAGAATCAAACTAGTTTCTCTACTAGCCTTCTACTACTACTTATTATAGAATTTTTGAGAAATGAAACTTAACTTGCTTTCAAACTAAAACAGAACAGAATTAATTCATCTATAAGCTACTTTAAACTAAATGTAACAGAATTAATCATGAAAATTCAAAGGAATAAGCAAAATGTAATAAGCTATGAATTAGCTTAAATGAAATTTAGAAAGAGGAACCTGAAATTTGAAGATTCTTCTTCACCTAAACATCCAAGTGAAGAGTTTAGGTGATCCTAATGGCACCTTGCCTCTAAAACCTTATCAACTGCTCAAATAAGCTTAAAATAGCTTATTCTCTCTTTAAGTTCCAATCTATGAACAAAAAGCACTCAAGTGTTACTTATTTGAATTGTAATTGTAAATTTGAGGAAATGAGGTTTTTAAAAACAGAATTTGATTAAAATTGAGCTTATGGAAAGCAATAAGCTCAAACGAGCTTATTAAGAGCTTATTTGATGAAATTTTCTTAAACTTGAAAACAAATGATTAAGAAACGTGTAAATTGAATTGTATTACTTGAATTGAAGAAGTACAAGCTTAAAAGAAGAGATTACAAGAGCTTTAAAGCTAAATGCTAAAATTTTGAAAGTAAATGCTTATTACAAGAGAATTACAAATTGAAAATTTAAAACAGGAAACAACAACTCAAAATATGAGACCTAAGTGCTCTATTTATAGAAGATTGGTGAAGAGGTGTGAAGAATTCTAGAATCATCCCTTAAATCTCGACCCTTGATCAATTGCGGGCTAATTATAGCCGTTTGATGAGATTAGTGAGGTGTTCAATCCAATCATTGGTTTACACGTGGGCGTTTTTGATTGGAGAAGGTTTATGAACGATTTTAAGAGCTTTATAGGAGCGGGGGTGTAGGAAATTCGGGATTGGGTTGTGTGTAAAAAAACGCGGGAAAGTTTGTTAGGCGGTTAGGAAGTTATAACAAACGCGCTTTTCTGTTTGAAACTATGAGAGGTTGGCACATTTGGTCCCTTTCTTTTGCTCCGCCCTTTTTGGTGTAAAATGAAGTTTGAGAATGGCAATATCAGTCCTTGTGGTTTTCTTCTTCTTTTTCCTCTTTTATAAATCACTTTTCCACTTTTGCAACTTTGGTCCTTGAATCTTTAAAACTTCAAATGGCCTTTTAAACTTTGAAGACTTGTCATAATTGGTCCCTTGACTTTATTTTGGCCTTTGACTTCCTCTCTTGCTGTGTCGGGCTGATCCGGCTTTTAATTTCTGGCTGTTTCTTCACTCTTGCTCTTGTCTCTTTCGTTCTTTGTCGGTTTTTGACTGTTTTTGCTTCTTTTTGTCCTTTAAATCCTTTCTTGCACAATTAGACACAAAAGCACATTTTTTCTATTCTTTTGGCATTATTTTGGCTTTTATTTGGCAAAATCCCGGGAAATTTACATATACAATTAAGCAAATATTTCAATTACTTCTATTCTGAGTCTCCACATCTCATATTCATCTTGCTTGAGAAGTGGCAGTTTTGCAACAACATTGGTTTGTGTAATTTCTAGATCCATCTCTTTTGTAAAAAGAGTTCTTCTTTGTTTATTTCTTTTAGATCAAAGTTTTAGAACATAAGCTCTGATACCACTTGTTGATCCCTTTTGAACAGATCTTTGATTAGCTTGTTAAAGCTTTAGTTATCTTAGATAGATCTAAAACAACTATGATAGAAACCTTGAGTAATATATAAAGATTATGCGGAATCTAATCTTTATACACCAGAAGAACAATAAAGCAATGTAATAGTAACACAAGATCTTTCTCTTAACTCACAATATATTGAATGATTCACAAAACAACTATATGTTTTGCCTAATAGCTATGACTTTTCTATATATTTCTAACTATGCCGTAGGGTTCCTTTTATACACTAAGGAAAACCCTAATGGGCTTACAAAACGCGTTAAGTAATCATGCATATCTATTCCTAATATATCTCATGCATATCACATAAGCAGTACTAACTTCTTATACTAACAGTACTAATAAACTAATATTTCGTACTGGCAGTACTAACTATAACTAATAGTATTAACTATTACAACTAACAGTACTAATGACTTAGTTTATTTTCTTCAATCTTCAATATCAGCACAAATCTTCAAATAGCAGTACTAAGTCTTTTCATCAGTATAAACTTGAAGAAGCCCCACTTAATCCCAACATAATCAAGACGTTGTGTTGTATTAGGCAGGATCCTTGGTGCAAGCAGTACTAATCCCTCACTAGCAATATTAACTCACTTTTGTGTCAGAACATCCAATCTTTCCTTGGTTTTCTTGCCTTCTTTCTCTTAGACAAAAGCATTCCTTTCATCCTCCAGATCATCTAGATCATCAAAACACTTTTATTATCTTTAAACATTGGCTTTATCTTGTCACTTATCCTCCCTTGTTTGGTTGCATCCTCCTCATCTAAATCATCATCAGAAGACTCAACCTGCCTGTATATCCTCATTCTTGGATGTGACATGCTTGATTTCCTCTGTCTTTCTAATTTCTTGACTCTTTTCTTTAGATTGAGGATCTCCACAGCTTGAGCATCCTTCTCTTTCTCCAAGTCAAGCACCGGTTTTGACAATTTTATACACATAACCATTAATTCTTCCAATTCCAATCTACCCTCATCACTTCTAGGTGTGTAACCACCTGGGAGAGGTGAATCATGGGGTATAGGTGGTACAATATCCATCAATTCAAAAGTATGTTCCATCTTGCCCTCCCCACTTCTAGATGTGCGACCTTCTGAGAGAGGTGGTTTATTGGGCTGTTTAAGCACTCTCTTAGACCTAGTCTAAGCAGAAGCACCCTCATGGTTTCTTGGTGCCTGGGACTGCCATTTGTATCCATTCCCAGAGGAATGTCAACATTAGGCATTGCCGTGGTCTGGTTCCTAATTATGTTATCACTGTCATGTACTGCAACTAAGCTAGCATTAGTAGTGATAGCCCTTTCCACACTATTACCCCCTCCTTATGGACAGACTCATCTGCTCCAAGGTCTAGAGGCACACTAGTTTGAGGTAACTCAGTGACTAGTTTGGCTCTCCTATGTTTCTGTGTCTTTTTGTGTTTTCTTTGATATGTAGATGGAGATGATAGCTTTTGGGATTCACTGTGAGCTTCAGTTTGGAGGATCATGGAAACTATTAGAGGTGTTTAGTTTAAAGTAGTTAGTTTGAGGTTCTTAAAACATTTTTAGTTGTGAGATAGAGGGTGTGGGTTGGGGTTAAGGGGGTATTGTTGAACCTTCACCCTCAGGTGCATGGTTTTGCACCAACATGGAGTCAAAAAGTGGAGTAACTTTTCCTGAAAAACCTTTACTTTGCCTTGCCATATTTGAGAAAACCTTTTTAGTATGGCTTGGTGTTTCATAAGTATCATTAAAAGGTTCTGGTAAATCTTTAAGCTGGTTATTCAAAAAGAGTTGTAAAAACCTTGGATACATTTAAAACTTCTTTGAATCCAAGTTCCTTAACATACCATCAAAAATCAATTTAGAAAAATTAAAATTTTGACCCTTTGCCAAACATATAACTGCTGAAGCCAAATTAGTTGAAAACTCATTAAAGCCGGTTGATTTTGAACTTATACAATGAAGGATGGTATGTATTCAGGAATTTCCATTTATATAGAGAGAATAAACTCTTTTTTGATAAGTTAAGTTTTGTTTGAAAGCTTGTTCATACCTCATCAATGCAAAAATTTTTTAAAATTTCATCATTTGTGAGGCAAGTAAATACCATCCTTATCATTTTAAAGAGAAGATCATTCCTCATGTTGATTTGTTATCACTACTGCCATGCCAGCAACTATGGGCATGTATTTGCTTGCATCTGAATTGACTTTTTTGGCCATGTAGACAGTATTCCAAAACTATTCAATATAAGAAGCATAGATAGTGGGACTTACAGTGAGAGCATAATTGATCGAACATGTAGAGAGGAAGTCCACTATCTGATGAAATTCTGCATTCTCATCACTCTTTTCCAAATACGCGACCATGTTGTGTTGGTTTACAAAAGCAAGATCAGCCATGAATAATTGAATTTTGTCGGTGTGAAAATCGATTAGGGTTTGATGAATTATGAGCAATTGGTATTTGTGAAAGATATTGTTTGATTAATAGGCTTATATAAGCACTAAAGAAAACTTAAGAGGAAAGTAGCCGTTAATTTGTCAAAAATTACCCCTGAATAGTATTTAGTAACGGTAACTTTAGCAGCACTAAGTTAGGCTAGCAGTACTAAGTTTGTACTAGCAGTACTAACTTTCGCACTTATAGTTTTTGGCAAACTACCAGCCATCAACGGATTTGAGAATTCTTTACCAGTCATCGTTTGCCCTAGAATAGCCAATTCTTTCTTGTCTGTTAGACATGTGATTGTGACATTTGTTATGTGGTGAAAAAACCAACATGTGAAACATCAACAGTATTAACAAAGTCACCAGCATTCACACCAAATCAGCATATCCATTATTAATCAAATAACCTTTAAGCTCTAATCCTGCAAAATGTTAGTTCCAAACACAAAGAAACACAATCCAAAACATCTTGCATATTGCTCATAATAACTGACAGTATTTAACTTTTAAGCTTAGCTAGTTAGTACTAGAATAAGTTATAGAATTAACCCATTTTCACACTTGGCAGCTCTTGCACTATATTCTATAGGATCCATAATGTATAATACGCTTTTGCACTATATACATATACGTTCCATATAGCCTTCCCTCAAACAAAGCTTCTATGTGTTTTTTTTAGTATGGCTAATAACACATATACAGAGCAGCACTAAAATTAGACTAATAGTATTAACTTTCTCTCTCTGTTTGTTTTTGTTTTCTCTCAAATCTCACAATATTTATTATAACAACAGTAGTAATTATACATACCAGTACTAACTTGAATTTCATAATCAGCTGCTGTTCCATCTCTTGTCAAGCATAATCTACTGCATCTTGACACTTATTAACCTTTCCTCAATCAATGCTTTAGGGGTTAAGCATTTCAATACTGGCAGTTAGATATTGAAATTTGCCAACATCAATGCTTTTGTGAGCAAGTCTGCAACATTGTGATCTGTATGTATCTTAATCACTTGAATGAGCCTCTTCTCATAAGAATCTCTGATGAAATGGTGCCTTATTTCAATGTGCTTGGTTTTAGAATGAAACACTGGATTCTTCACAATACATATGGTGCTTTCATTATCAATGTAAATCTTGGTGTTCATGAAATTGAACCCATAATCAAGCATCTGATTTTGGATCCATAACACCTGTCCACAACAATTAGCAGTAGCAACATACTCTGCTTCAGTAGTGGAGTTGGAAACTATAGTTTGCTTTTTACATTGCCATGAAATCAATACTTTGCTAAGAAATTGACAACCTCCTGTTGTGGATTTCCTGTCAAGGCTAGCTCTAGCATAATTACTATCAGAAAAAGCTTCCAAGTCAAATGGTGAATCCCAAGGATACCAAAGACCCAATTTAGGTTGACCTTTCAAGTATCTAAAGATCCTCTTCACAGCACGAAGATGTGAGTCTTTAGGAGTAACTTGGAACCTTGCATAAGCACAAACAGCAAACATTATGTCAGGCCTAGAAGCTGTTAAGTACATCAATGATTCAATCATTGATCTGTATAAGTGAACATCTACATCCTCAGCTTCTTCATCCTTGAGCAATGCCTTGTTAGTCTTTATTAGAGTGCTTGCTGTCTTTACTGTAACAAAATCAAACTTCTTTAATATATCAGCCATATACTTGTCTTGGCTAATGAAGATTCCATCATCTCTCTACATGACTTGCAACCCTAAGAATAAAGTGAGCTCCCCTATAGAACTCATC
>BQNB010048564.1:0-42497 GCA_026074375.1 Tanacetum coccineum
TTACTACCAAATTTTTTGAAAAATACCCAAAAACTGAAAAAATTTAAAAAAATTTCAAAAAATAAAATAAGTGCTTTGTCACAATTTTGACTTTCCTGCTGGGTAGAATAAGAATAAATTTTGACCCGATCGAGCGTGTTGAGCTCTACCTTGTTCCTTAACTTTTAGACTAAGCGTTCGTGAATATTCGCGAAGAACGGAAAATGATAGAGTTAGGTATGAGTTGGATGCTAAACAAGGATTATTTGGAAATCTTAAGAGATCATGTGTGTAATTTGTCGCTTTTTCTCCCATAAGCTCTTAACCTGATTAATATACGTGCTACTTTTGGAAATTAAACTTAAATCAATAATTTTTATGTAGTATATAGCAAAAACTTTAGCCTTAGTTCAAATTTATACTTAAATTTTTCAAAAAGAAGTCTTCCCTATAAAAAAATGATGATATGTTGAAAAATGAAAAAAATATAATAAATATAAACTGTGGGCTGATAAAAGTTTGCTGTATCTTGCCGGATCACAACCGATGTTGCAGCCTTCTAAAAGAAAGCCCATAGTAAGAATAATAATCCGAGACTGATAAAAGTTTGTTGTATCTTGCCGGCTCACAACCGATGTTGCAGCCTTCTAAAAGGTCGAGGGTTACAATTGCGTAAATGTTTAATATTAAATGTGAATTAATAAATAGACCTCTTTTTGTTAAATTCAAATATGCTTTTGAACTTTGACTATTCTATTTTATAAGCTATGTGTATACAAGAAACCTGAGAGTCTTTGAAACCTAAGGTCCGTAAGTCTCGATACTAGTCTCTGTGGGGTGTCAAAAGCCTGGTCACTTAACCGCAAGGTTAGGATGTGCCGAGACGAAAGTCGCTACATGGGATGATCTCGCCTTTAAACTCAATATTCTCGGGTGGAACGTGAAGCATAGAATTTTGCAAAACATTGATCCAAAGTTGAAATTCAAAATAGCACATACACCTAAGATATAATAATTGTCGGGAGTGAAAAGTTCACAAGTTGCAAATATGAGTAGTGTTAGCATCTTAACTCATAATTAGCGGTGATTTTGTTTTAAGCTTGGTTGAATTTCTCCTTTTTGGGGCATTCACGGATCGAAATCATCTTGTTCTTTATTTCCTTAAATGTTATTCAATAACGAAGTTCGAATAGTTCTTGTTAGTGATTAATGAAAAAATGAAAATATAAAAAGAATGTGTTGTATTGGTGTATATATAAAAAAAGGTAAGACGGGGATTTTCAAAACATTCTTTTGAGTCTTTAACTCCCTTGATGGAACATTAGCTACTTTTCGAGGTATTAGTCGAGGGTGATTGAGTTTCTTAGTTTTCTAAAATGCTTACTTCATTGCATTGGGTGAGGCCCGGCAATAACCTTGTATGGGGGATTTTGGTATGTGTTTAAATTAACACACCTTTTTCTTAAAAAAACAAGTTAAAAATTAACCAAAACGAAACTTAAAATGCAAAAATATGCTTGTTTGCTAATTGTGTTGTGCAGGAACAGATATTCTAGAAAAAGGCCGAAAAAACAAAAGCAAACGACCCCACCCCCCCCCAAAACCAGCACACGGAATGGAAAAGGTGGAAAGATAAAGTCAAGTCAAAGCCCAGTGTGAAAAGTCAACCCAAGGCAACCCCGACAAATCCGAAGTCAAAAAGTGAAGAAAAATAAGTTTAGGAGCCAAAATGGCCAAGTCCCTAACTTATTAAATGAAGGATATAAAGAAGAAACTTGTGAGGGTCTAAAACTGCCAACTCACTAAAGTATAAACCACAAGGGGTGTTCCTGCCAAGGCTATAAACTTGTAAACCTAAAGGACCTCTTTTGCAAACCACAATATATCTTTCAGGGGTGTTTCTTGCCAAATTTCTAAACATTCATGAACCAAGGACGAAAATTGCAAGAGAAATATAATACTTGAGGGACCAAACATGTTCAATCACCAAACAATTGAATTACTGTATATCTTCTCACCCTTTATCCCGCCCAATTCAACCCATCACATGCCTCGTTCACTGTTTTAGTCCAAAAACATCACCATTCATCAAAACTCCACCCCACATGGGCTTATGTCCACCCTGGCAATCCCCAAAGACCCTATTCGACATAATATCAAGACAAAAGATTGAAGGGTTTAGATTTGAAACCTTGGGCACCAAGATAAATGAAGGGCCAGGATTGCTTTGAGTTTATACATCACAACAAAACAAGTTCACTTTTCAGAAAAAATCGCACAACAAGTGAAGACAAGAAGAGAAGTCCAAACCCTAGCTCATTTATATATAAGCTTGTAAGCCATTGTGGCAATAGTTAGTTTTTTTTTTACCCAGTCTTAGTTTTTAATTCTTGTACTTGTAATTCTCTTTTTAAGATTAATGAAAATTTCGGCTTATGTTTTAATTTGTGTTCTAAAGTCTCCAAGTTCTTGGTTCTTTCAAGTCACTTTTAAGCTCAATAACTAGCCAATTTATAGTGTTTTCATTTGATACTAAAATTTAAGAAAAATTCAAAAGCAAAAAAAAAGGGTTACTGTTTGATAGCCATGGATGAATGAGCAAACAAGGATGGCTCATTGGGTTGTTTAGTTTAGCTTATTTATAAGCTTGGGTAGGTTTTAGAGCTTATTTAGGTTCACATAATCCTGTTTTGAGCAAGGAGTTAAGGTATGCTTTCTTTTTAAATTTTTGCTTAAAAATTACTGTAGCATTGCTTATTTTCAGCTTATTTATGTCTTTTTGTGCTTATATGTGTTTAGTTATGCTCAAGAATACCTTTTAATTGCTCTTGTATCATTCACTTGTAATTTGCCTAAAAACTGTCTAGTTAAGCTTATTTTCACTGTTTGCTTATTAGCTTATTAAAGTGCTTATCTCTCTTTGCTTTTTACTTTTTAGTGCTTATTATTGCATGTTTGATAGTTGACTTCAAAAGTTTGAGCTTAATTCAGTTTTTGTAAGTTCTAAAATCCGTTTTTAAGATATAAAAGGGTGTTTGGGATAAGCCCAAAAATGGGTCAAAAATGCAATGTTATGGGTTGGTGTCAATTGTCCAACTTTGGCTTAAGTCATTAAGCTTGTTTGAGTCTGTTTTCCAAACTTTTTAAGTCCAAAAAGTGTTTTTCAAGGTTTTCTCATTGATCTCTCAAGTCTGTTGGATTTTAAGAAGTTTCAAGATGCTTATTTGCTTAAGTTTTAAAAAAACTAAGTTGTAGTGATACTTTTGGTTGTCAATTTGTGTGTGCAAAAAAGCCAACTAGCAAGCCTTAGGAATCCTTGTGTTTTGCTTAAGTCTGTCAACATTTTTTTAAGTTTTTCCAAAGTCAAAATTTACCTATTTCTTTTTGCAAAAATCAGCAACTTTAAAGTGTTTTTAGCAGCTTAAAATTTGAGCATAAGCTCACCTCAAGCTGTGCTCAATCTGTCTTAACATTATTTTTCATTTTGAGCTTATTTGACAGCTTATTTTAAGCTGTCAATATAAGCCTTTTTTTTCTTAGTTTATTTGCCCTGGTGCTAGGGGCCTAACTTCAAGCCCACTGTTCTAGCTTATTATGGGGCCTCAGCCCAAGCTTTTGGCTTTTCTAAAAAGCCAATAAGCTTTTTTATAAGTCCCTTAAGTTTCAGACCTTAGGAAGCACTTTAGGTAGCTTAAATTTAAGCTCAAATTAGGCCATTTGATTTTTTTTAGCATAGTGTAGAAATATAGCTTAATCTCTTTTCTGGCTTATTAGGTGCTTATTAATGTTTGAATTTAGCTGATTTTAGTTATAGTTGCTTATTAGGATTAAGTTTTCCCTTTTTCTTAGCTTTTCTTGCCTTAAAAGTGTAGGTAGACTTAATATTCACCATAGCAGTTACTAACTCTTAAGTAGGTATGCTGAGTGTTTAAAACCAACTTCTGGTTTATTGGCTTCTTTCATTGCTTATTTTTGTTACTAGTAATTCTTAATGTTGTTGTGTTGAATTGAGCTTGTTATTTACACTGAATTTTGCATATTTGTTCCATAGAGTCAAAAGTAAAGCCAATTTTGCCGTTAAGTCACTTAAGCAAATTGTCAATCAAAAAGTCTTTTCCAGCTATTTATAAGCATTCTCAAAAAGTCCTAGTTATAAAAAATGTTAAGCTTCATGTGCTTAACAAGTTTGTTTAAAAAGTTTTTCTAAAAAAAAAAAGAGGAGATAAGGGGAAACCCGGGTGAGCAAGACTCGAACCCGGGTCTCACCCTCAATACACCCCTTTATAAGCCAAACCTCTTTACCGCTGTGCCCTTGGGTCTTTTCTGTTAAACCCTTGGGCACTTGGATATATAAGGGAGTTTTGCCCCTTTGCTTATAAGCTCGTTTGAGCTTATTTTCGGCTTATTTATAAGCCGAATTTTGGGTTTTTATTTTCTTCGGCGTAGAACCCCCCCCACTCCCCCCACCGGGGACCTCAGTGAACTCTACTCTCCGCTGCCCGCTTCCCGTTCCGCCGTGTATCTGCTATGACTCTGCGCCTAAGTCGCTGCAGCTTGTGTCTGTAATGCTGTTGAGATGGTGTATCTCGCCAGAGCGCCTGTCTAATAGAGTGATGAGAGAGAGAGAACCCCCGCCAACTCTCTGTATCTCTGAAAATCGTTTTATCTACATCATCAACTCTCCCTACGCTCAAAATTGTACTAAAAATATCTGTCATCAAAGTCCAAATATTCTTTCTTTTTTAGACAATTTTCTTTTGTCATATCTTACGGTAGGAAAAATAGCAAAAGACTTTCGTAGGTGTTTAATTTTTTCAAACTTTTGATTTTTAAAGAACGGGTCTCCGGTACGGGATCTTGATTGACTCGTTTTTTTAGGTCAAACGAACTCTGTTGTCAGTCTAGTCTTTTTCATTCTTTAATTATTAGTTCCCTAGGAGTAGTTTTAGAAGTAATAAATTTCTTTGGTTGTAGGGTTAATTTTGAAGATTTAGATTTTAGTTTTTGACCCCTTGTCGGGATTCTGCTCTCGTTTTGTTTCAGTCTTAATTTCATAATTTTTAGGTTTTTTTTCATTCGTTTTCTGTGTTTTTTGCTTTGTTATTGATTAATTTAGCTTTTACTCTCTCATATCATTAAATCCCCATACAAACTCCAATTTTTGACTGTTATCGATTCTCAGCACAGGCACAAGGTGCAGTGATACATTGGAAGTCAATAATTGAAGAGTCATATTAAATATTTGGGGTCTTATTACATCTTGGGGATAATTGTTATAAACCGAAATCTTTATTTATACTGTTGAACAATTTGAAGCCATGAGCTTATGTAATAAACAAGTATTTTGTTAATCTAATGTATATTTTTCAAACGACACGTTTAGTGGTCGTTTTCGATCAAGGTAACTCTGGTCTTAGATTTTAATATATTGTATTTTACATTCTTAGGGTCAGATGGTTGTCTCGAGTGTGGATGTTTTCGATCACTGACTAGTCTACTTAAGTATGTTGAATCTCGTTTCTCAACGTGACTCAGAATTTTATTGTAAATCCAATCGGTTCTTTAATTAAGAGCGTTGTGTTACAGATGCAACAGCCAGGTAAAACTTATTCAAAAGAATAACAAGAAAATTTTAGACGTTAGAGTTGTGTTAATGACAATCGCTCATGGGACGGATATTTTTTATAATACTTAGTGTTCTTATAGTATAAAAACAATGCCAAGCATGGAATGTTTTATCAACGACTATCCAGAGAAAAACTATAACTTTTGTGTATGTTTTCATGATTCTACAAATCAGTGATAATTCCTTTGGTTAAAGAAAGTGTTTAAAAAGTAAGTAAGTAAGTAAATAACTCCCAATACCGTCTTCCAAAGGTCATGGGTCCCAATACCGTCTTCCACAGTATATGAGGAGCTTGAGACGTAGACAGCCCTACCCCTACCAAAGATAGAGAAAGACCTCCGGCCTTGTGAGTGTTTTTCATGCACATGATGAACTCGACCAATCATCCTATTATCTAAGGCATTGTTACTATGTATTTATATATTAGCTATGATAACGTTACATCAGTGTGATTATCAAAAATTGTAGGATGCAACAAGGTGGAAGATAAATATATTGTCAAATGAAGTGTAGTAAAGATATCAATATTAGGTGAGTTTTCTTTTGCTTTTTAAATTGGGTTGCACTTTTTATCGAAAAAATACTATTATGCAAACTTGTTTAAATGGTCAATATTTGTTACGTGTTTGGATTGTTTGATACTATGTGAAAGTTGTGAATATACTTATAGTTATATGTTGAAATATATGAATTGTGAATTGTGAATTGTGAACTGTGAAGTATAAATCGTTGGAACCGTTGAACCGAACGGAAATATAAATCGTTAGAACCGTTGAACCGAAAAGAAATATGAATAGTTGGAACCGTTAAACTGAACGGAAGTATGAATTTGTTGGAACTGTTGAACCGTTGGATAATGATAAATGTTTATGGTGAGAGAAAACAAGGTCGGGTTTGCCATTTATATAAAAACAAAGGAAATATTGTAAGAGCAGCCAAGGTCGGGTTTGCCATATGAAAAGAGAAAATATCGTAAGACCAAACAAGGTCGGGTTTGCCAGGAGGCAACCTTTCGCGTTTACCAGACGTGGAACGATCAAATGATACCTAAGCATATAATCTAATCGGTAATCATGTCATTCTCGCTAGTGGCTTCCACGCGCCTCTTATCGGTGTCCATAACAGGTATGTTATGTATATGTTATGACCATATAGAAGATAGAAGTATAAATGATCAAGCCTTTTAAACTGTTTTTGATTCACAAATGATCTTGTTTTGTTAATGAAGTACCCTTTATATCATTCAAATATTTGTAAATTTTTTGACATGTTAGCGAAAAAGTACGAAGTAACCATGAACGCTTAATAATCAGGCTATCTATGTTTAGTTATTGACCTAGGTTTATAATTTAAATAAGTTTACTGCCATTTACTGCTTTCATCTACCTTCAAAATTTTCATGCATCAGCATAAATTACAATGTGGTCATCAATTTTCATTTGTTTGACATTAAGTTTTGGATCTATTTAAAGGTGGCTTTAATATTTTATCTCAAACAGGTCACATAAAAGCCTGAGTTAAACGGGTCAAATGGGATGAACATATAGAACCGATGTTAAAGGGGTGTTTGGATTAGCTTATTTCAATGTTTTGAGCTTGATTGATCTTTCACCGAACAGTAAAATTATGAAGTTAGAATGAGTTTCTTTTGAAGAAAGGCTCACAAGGACAAGATTGTATATATAGTAATTATGATAAGAGTTTTTAATCATACTCAAGCAATTGACTGTGATTAAATTTTCTTTTCTACATGTATTAATTCTATAAAGATAATTAATTGTCATACATGATTTCATGAATATGAAATATGATTTCATGAATATGAAATATGACAATTAGGTTTCATAACTCATTTCTTAATAATTACCTTTTGCGAGGACGGTGTGTAATCAAAAGGGTTATGAGTCTATTTAATCTTTATAAAGTATACAAGATAAAAGAATTCAAGTGTGGATTAGATCATGCATCTAGGAGCTGAGATCTTAAGTTTAATTACAATATGATTTTTGATTAAATTAAGCTAACACCTGAGTATACCTGACATCAACTAAGAGCACTATGTTTTTCTTTAAAATTCATATGTTGTGTAACATATTTAAAGCATCATTCCAACAAAGCTATATGTTAATCTTTGAGGTTGAAATAAAACTTCACTTGAGAATTTAGGGAATAAAACAAACGACGTTGGAATAAATGTTTATTAAAATAAACATACAGTAGAAACTCTATAAAATAATACACTTGGGACCACCAAAATTTATTAATTAAAAGAGTTATTAATTAATCGATAAATTAATAATTATTAATTTATATATTAATTAATATTTTATTAATTTATAGTATACAAATGGTTGGAAGAAAAATTCTCTATATATTAATTAATATTTTATTAATTATTGTATACAATGCATGTATATCAAATGAACGGCCCAATTTGAAAGAAACCTTCAATCTCCCACCTTATTATGCTTCTTGTGTTCAATGTATCACTTTATGGACATTAAAAATATTTTCTATATAAATACAAGATCAAAATAGGTTAACACAAACAAATCATACACACAACATGGCTTCCCATCTTAAAGGTGTGAAAAAAACAACAATGACAGACGAGATTCGAAGAGCATTATGCAAGCACAACAAGGATAATCCAAGTCTCACTCAAAAGCAATTGCAAGAATGGGTTCATAGTAACTATGGTTTGCAGGTGAGTCAAGCGACAATATCGAATACAGTTAAGCGGTCTTTAGAGTATCTCTCACTTGCTCCCGAAAGAGGCGATGTTAAGCGACACAAACCGGCAAAATTTCCTGACCTAGAAAAATCTCTCTATGAATGGATTCTTCAATATCAAGAACATGTGAATATGACAGGTGAACTAATCATCGAGAAGGCGAAAAAGTTCATGAAAGATATGTATCCAGTGGATACTCCAGACTTTACTTTTTCTATTGGTTGGCTTGGAAAGTTCAAAGCAAGATATGGAATTAAAAATTTCCGGCGTTTTGGAGAGAGTGGATCTGTTGAAATGGAGGGCATGGAGGACAAATTAAAATCCATAAGAGACAAAGTTGATCAGTTTGAAATGAAAGACATCTTTAATATGGATGAAACAGGTTTGTTTTTTTATTATTTTATTTTATATTTTGTACTTTAGTGATGTAATTATTTACATGTTTTGATCTTAAACAGGTTTGTTTTTTAGACTTCAACCGGATCATTCCCTTGCAACAATGCAGCTTGAAGGGAAAAAACAAGACAAGGAAAGACTAACTGTTGCTATTTGCTGTAATGAGGACGGTTCGGAAAAACTTCCTTTATGGATTATTGGGAAATATGCTAAACCAAGGTGCTTCAAGAATGTAAACTTGAACAGTCTGAACTGTGAGTACCGTGCTAACAAACGAGCTTGGATGACTGGTGTGTTATTTGAAGAATATGTTCGCCAACTTGATAAAAAAATGGTTGGAAGAAAAATTCTCTTGATTGTGGATAATTGCCCTGCTCATCCAAAAATTATTGAAGGATTACGAAATGTTGAATTATTTTTTTTGCCACCAAACACAACTTCAAAAATTCAACCTTGTGACGCGGGGATCATACGAGCTTTTAAGATGCATTATCGTCGTCGATTTTATAGAAGTCTTTTGGAGGGTTATGAATTAGGGGTTCCAAATCCAGCAAAAATAAATGTATTAGATGCAATGAATCTTGCAATTTCAGCATGGACTATGGATGTTAGTGCAAATACAATTGCGAACTGCTTTCGTCATTGTAAACTTCGATCAACAGATAACATGACTTTTGAGAACTCAGATGAAGGTGGTGAAAGCACTCAAGAACTCCAGAATTTGATCAAAGAGTTGGGTTATCGCAATGCAATGGATGTCGAAGATGTTCTGACTCACCCAGAAGAAAATGTAGTTGCACAGTTGTTGACTGATGAAGAAATTATTGAAAGCGTTATTGGAATTAATAAAGATGATATCGATGAAGAAGATGATGAAAGTTCTACAATGGAACCCCCTTCGCGAAACGAAGCTATTAAAGCGGCAATCACATTGAACAATTTCTTGTTGAGCTATGAGAAAACAACACCAGAAGTTCTTACCATGCTAAGGAAAATTAGAGACGAGATTCAAGGGGAAATTGATTTCAACAAAAAACAAAAGACAATTGAGTCATTTTTCAAGAAACCTTCATAAATCATTCATGTAATATGCTATATATAAGGAATTATTAATTTATATTTTATATGGGGTCTAAAGAAATTATCAAAAATGTATTATCTTATAATTTTAGCGAATTATTAATTTAGCACCCTATCCCCGAGTCGGGACCGGCAAAAAATATTATCTTAGAGAGTTTATTAAATAATCGAGTATTAATTTATCGAGTTTCTACTGTATATGCAAATCTCTCTGTAACAACCAACCAACCAAATGTTATATTTCCAATCAAATAATTTATATTTCACTTGAGATTATTTATTACTTAGATGGAAACTTTGTGTTTTTAACTAAGGATTCATCATGTATATATATATATATATATATATATATATATATATATATATATATATATATATATAGGGATGAGTTCTAGAGAAAACATAATATTCGTAGAAAACCTAGAAAACAAAACTACAAGGTAGATTTTACAAATGTCTCAAACTTCCAGGGTTAGATTTAAAACAACACAAACAAATGGGAAAACATCACTCGTCCCCCTCATTCTCACAACACAATAGATTAAAGGAGAGGATAACAACCTAGGCCCATCATTTTCCATCGGAAACCACCACCACTGCCGCCGCCATCGATTATTGACATCAATTACTGTTGACACCATGACAGCCGCCATTTACCACCAGAAACAACCATTTACAACTGGAAACCACCATTTACCACCTGAAACCACCATTATTGGATGCCTCAACCCGGGCACTACCACCATCGAAACCTTACCATCATTTCAACCACTAAACGCCACCTAATATCAATTATCGACCACATCTGTTTGATCTCACCCACCGGAAGTACACACACTAGGTATGATATTTAATATTTTTATGTTTATATGTGTAAAATTAGGACATTTGTGTAGATTCAAAACCGTGCAGCTTAAAATTACATCTTTTGAAACAAATTTGACAAAATAATGCATCAAAAATGTGTTTATTAAAATTGTGCACCAGGTGTTTGTTAAAATGTATTAACAAAAATGATCCTGATCCTGATCTTAGGATCTTACGATTTTACGATATTGAAAAACAAAAACGATATGGATCCTAAGTAGGATCTTAGCAAGCTTAGGATCTTATAGGATCTCGATCTTGACCATAGGATCTTAAGATCTACTACGATGTGATCTTACTTTTCTCGAACCACAAACTAAAAAATTAAATATTTATCGGTTGTGTTTTGTAGAATTTAAAAAACTATATGTTAATCTTCTTAAACATTTTATAATCATAATTTTTGAAAATATTTTTGTATAGTTTTGTGTTAATGATATATAGTAATTCGTAGATTTGTCTAATATTATAAAGATTATTAAGAAATTGACATTATAGTAGGATCTTAAGATCCCGATCCGATCTTACGATCACGATCTTGCAAAGACGAAAACGATCCTAGGTAGGATCCCGATCTTGAAAACCTTGATTTGAAGCGTATGTGTTAATATTGAATGATATGACATGTTAGGGCATCTGTTTGTTGTTTGTATGTTTAGTGCATCTCTAAAAATAATTAGGGCATCTGTTTGTATGTTTAGTGCATCGAACACATTAGAGAATTACTAAGTATGTTTAATGTACCTGTTACTACTATTACTTGCTAAAGTAAATCAATAATAAACGTGACCTTAACTAACCGGCTATCTTATTCTAATTTTACAAATCAGAGCGACCACACCTCTTAGTTTTTCAGATTTACTTGATTCGTATTTTTATTATACGAGCACTTTGATGGTTTTTGCATTACTTTAAGCTACAATGTTGATGCACATTTTCATTAAAAAAATTAATCCAGATTACTACTAACACTCTAAAATCCACGTGGTGCAGTTAACACTTTGACGGGTCCTGGATACATCAAAACAGGTTACAAGGTCTGGAAACCTGAATGAGTTTTCTATGGTTTTACTTAACAATACATTGTCATTGCCATTAGGATTTCTGCTCATCTTTGTATTCAATGAGGTTTATTATCTTTATAGCACATAAGGTTAATTTCTCCCTTCATTTCTATGTCCTTACTAGTCATTAATCTCTGTAATTCTGTAAATATAAAGGGACCAGTTTGTTAGTTAGTAATGCATGAAATACTTTTCCCATCCATGAATTAAAATGTTTTACTTCACATATAGAATAAGTAAAATATATAAAATACCCTTATATAAAGACCAAAAGGAATCTTGTGAACCAAAATCAATGAATGTCTAGAATTTTAAGTTTATGAAATATGATTAGTGCATCGTTCGACATATTAGGGCATCCATTTATAAACATTTAAGATAGAATCACTAATCCTAGTATTCTACCTAACATGAAACACTCTGGTACTTCACTTAAAAACCAAGATATTTTCTGTTTTTTGATGATATCCGGTCTCTCATAATAGCTTCTGCAAGAGACATGATATTGTGGCGGATTGATAATGGCTTATAATGGCATTTATAAATAACTATATGATGATTTTGTCTAACAACATACAGTTGATATTGATAGAATGATTGTTGTTGGGAAAACTAATTAGAAGTGTTAAACATGTGATTACTCATTCCCTTTTAAAATCATTTTGCGCTTATGGATTTAGAAATGTCGAGTCACTGAGTTTCAACCTTGTGTTGTGTTTGGATACAGTGAAATTCATTAACTTACAGATATTTCTCATGTTGAAGTCTGGTGGTCATAAAAGTTTCATGACTAACCTTATATGATTTTTTGTCTCTCAGGTTCAACCTTGAGTTGGCATTTGGAGTGACAAATGCTCTTCGTAATACGGCAGCAGGCGACCTTTTATTTTGCTTAGATCTATCATAATATCAATTTCTGTGAGTATTTTACATTACAGAATTTCATGTTTCTAGCTTTTAATTACACTTTCAAACCTTTACCAAATTAGATATTGCACTTTAGGTGGTAATTATCAGGTTTTCTGCAGACATTAGATATTTGATTGGAGATACAAAAGAACATTGCAGGTATTTGCTTGGTTCTATGTATGCTTTTATACATTTAGGATAAATGAACTTTGTATAATCCAGTTATTTATGGCAGCACTTTTAGAGGGTCTGAACTACAGCAAGTTCAGCAACAACGAATAAGAATGTGAATCTGAGAGCGATGGCATCAAGAGCAGTTAATATTCGTAACTATCATGGCAACTAAATGACGTTGACCCTCTATTATTTTTGTCACAATTTATGTGATATGGTAAAACCATAGAAGGATAGCCAAGGAAATATGTGCTTTTTGAATTACAAATATTGTTGACCTTCTCGTCTAAAAGATAATACAATGGATTGTGATGAAGCTGAAAAAGAGTTATGTTGTGACAAGACGCTGAATTATGATGATTTGAGGTGTTTTATACTACGTATTGCGAAACTTGTAGCATTTTGGTTACTATCTCGAATGCAGGAATAGAATGTTAACTTTACAAAAGAGATGTTTGGTAGTTTTAGAAGATCGTGTTGCATTTAGATAATGAAAAGTTATAAGTTTTATTTATTGACATTTGTTATTGAATTTTAAGGGGCTAGTCGGGCATCAATGGAACCAATCTACTAGCTCGTGATGGTTTTTTAGTGCATCAATGAACAAATTAGCGCATCATTGGTCATAGTAGGGAATCCGTATGTATGTTTTGTGCATCGTTGAAAATACTTAGGCATCTATGTTTAGTGTGCATCGATGAACAAATTAGGGCATAAGTGTATATGTTATGTTTAGTGTATATGTTTGAATTTTTTGTGCATCATTGGTCATAATAGGGCATTTGTTTGTATGTTTAGTGCATCGATGACCAAATTAGGGCATAAGTTGTTTAGTGTATTCACATATGCCTTAAATTTACAAACAAATGCTTTTAATTTGTTTGTTAAATTTAAGGCATATGTTTGTTAAATTTAAGGCATATGTTTGTTCAGTTTAATGCATATGTTTGTTAGTATAAGGCATATGATTGTTTAGTTTTAGGCATCTTTGTGAACACATTAAGGCATTTGCTTGTTTATTTTAAGGCATCTGTGTGAATATTTTAAGGCATATGTGATAAATTAAAAGCATTTGTTTGTTAAATTTAAGGCATCTGTTTGTTAAATTTAAGGCATCTGTTTGTTCAGTTTAATGCATATATTTGTTTATTATAAAGCATGTGCTTGTTAGTTTAAGGCATCTCTGTGAATCTTTTAAGGCATCTGTGATAAATTTAAGGCATCTGCTTGTTAAATTTAAGGCATCTGTTTGTTAAATTTAAGGCATGTGCTTGTTAAATTTAAGGCATCTGTTTGTTTAGTTTAATGCATATGTTTGTTTAGTATAAGGTATGTGCTTGTTTTGTTTAAGGCATCTTTATGAATACATTAAGGCTCTTTTTGTTTACTTTAAGGCAAATGTTTGAATATCCTAAAGTATATATGATAAATTAAAAGCATTTGTTTATTAAATTTAAAGCATCTATTTGTTCAGTTTAAGGCATTTGTTTGTTTAGTATAAGGCATATGTTTGTTTTGTTTAAAGAATCTGTGTTAAAATTTAAAGCATTTGTATGTTAAATTCAAGGTATATGTTTCTATGTTAAATTTAAGGAATTTGTTTGTTAAATTTAAAGCATCTGAATGTTTATTTTAAAGCATCGGTTTATTTGTACGAGAATGTACGCCTGATGCGTATGCACACAATATTAAGGCATATTTTGTGTAGTTTAAGGCATTTGCGTTAAGGCATATGTGTTTGAATACATTAAGGCATATTTTTTTGTGTAGTTTAAGGCATATGTGTGAATATATTAAGGCATATGTGATAAATTTAAAGTGTTGGTTTGTTAAATGTAAGCCATCTGTTTGTTTAGTTTAAGGCATTTGTTTGTTTAGTTTAAGGCATCTGTGTTAATACATTAAGGCGTTTGTTTTTTAAAACTTTTTAATTAATTTTAAATCTGTATTCAAGATGCGGAAGCATAACACACGAAAAACGAACATAAATAACCAACAACAGAATTGGAAATCGAACACGATTACAAAGAATATGAATCCGACAAAGACTTACCAAAGGAGCAATCAGACAGATGAAGAATTCACTAGGTAAATATCAACGTAAATGATTAATTGCACATCGTGATATTTTATTTACATTTATATAAAATTCATTAATTGTGTTGCAGCAAAAGAGTTAGCGTATAATCAAGGTGACATCCTACGTCACGTATATACCCTGTTGATATTGAAGACAGTGTCTTTAGAGTTGCCAAAGGATCAAACAAGATTGAAGCAATCAAGAAATTCTAAAAAAGAAAGCTGAGGTAATTTGATGTACTATTTTCTTTAATAATATAGTATTAAAGTAATAATATGAATTCATACTAAAAAGACATAATGATTACAGTTAGGAAATCTGTTTGATATAGTTAGGGCATATGTTTGATTAGTGCAAGGGCATCTGTTTGTTTAGTTAGGGCATCTGTTTGATTCACGCAAGGGCATCTGTTTGACATAGTTAGGGCATCTGTTTGTTATCAAACAATATGAGTATTATATTCCCATATAAATGCATTTCGTCTTTTATGAATATAAGCAATTTGTCAGATAAGGGGGTGTTTGGCTTTGAGTTTTGTGAGTGATTATCCGATTGTGTTTACAGGTCTTAGGCTATTACTTTAGTGTTTAGTGCATATTGAAACTAGTTACATTATCAGTTTAAGAGTAGTTGCATCACAGTTGATTTAATTCTTTGAACCTTACATATTAAGTCTTTGAATAAGATCATGAAGTGGTTCATATTGGTTTCTTTTGTTTGCGCAACAATATATCTACTATTTGTTACTTCGTTGAACATGTTCATAATGCATTTGATGTCAAATTAGGTTGTACAAAAACAAGCGTCGTCGAATTACTCATCGTCTGAAGCTGATCTTGAAGCTGAATCGACAGAGTTTAAAAATCCAAGAAACCAACATGTTTACTAATAATAAATATCAACAGGTGAGCTTTTGGGCTAGTTCTCATGTGAAAACAATTGAAGCTGAAATCGATTCACATGAAAACGAATTGAAGTTGTTGATTCCTGATGTTGGAGGGTCGTCCTTCTCCAGTTGCTACATGCTATTTACCAAATGAGTCTAGTGGTTAGAATATGAAGGAAAACTTTTGACATATTGTGAAGAGCATCTGTTTGAAATGATTCAGTGCATATATTTAGTTAATTTTAAGCGTATGTATGGCAAATGTTTAGGGCATCTGTTTTAAATGATTTAGGGCATATGTTTGGTTCAGCCGTTTATGCAAATAGCTAGAAATAAATAAATTATCCTCAAGTAGTTGCTAGTGTTTGATTTCATATGGGTGACTGTGATAGGCCTGATATGGATTTCAATAAAAGTTTTGTTTCGAGTGTTCCTATATATTTATGGTTGGACAATGCAAATCATTAGATTCAAGGCATTTGTTTGTTAAAAAATAGGGCATCTGTTTGTTTATAATAGGTCATCTGTTTGAATTGATTTAGTGCATATATTTAGTTATTTTTAAGCGTATGTATGGCTAATGTTTAAGGCATCTGTTTTAAATGATTTAGGGCATCTGTTTATGCAAACGGATAGAAATAGATGAATTATCCTCAAGTAGTTGTTGGTGTTTGGTTTCATATAGGTGACCGTGATAGGCCTGATATGGATTTCAATAAAAGTGTTATTTCAAGTGTTCCTATATAATTAGGGTTGGACAATGCAAATCATTAGATTCAAGGCACCTGTTTGTTAAAAAATTAGGGCATCTGTTTGTGAAAAATTAGGGCATCTGTTTGTTTAAATTAGGGCATATGTTTGAAATGATTCAGGACATATATTTAGTTAATTTTCAGCGTATGTATGGCAAATGTTTAGGGCATCTGTTTTAAATGATTTAGGGTATCTATTAGGGCATCTGTTTGGTGCAGCAATTTATGCAAATAGCTAAAAATAAATGAATTATCCTCAAATAGTTGCTGGTGTTTGGTTTCATATTGGTGACTGTGATAGACCTGATATGGATTTGAATAATAGTTTTGTTTTGAGTGTTCCTATATATTTATAGTTGGACAATGCAAATTATTAGATTCAAGGCATTTGTTTGTTAAAAATTAGGACACATGTTTGTTAATATTAGGGCATTTGTTTGAAATGAATCAGGGCATATATTTAGTTAATTTTAAGCGTATGTAAGACAAATGTTTAGGGCATCTTTGCCAGCAAGGGCATCGATTTGTTATAGTTAGGACATATGTTTGATATAGTTAGGGCATATGTTTGATTCGTGCAAGGGCATCGGTTTGTTATAGTTAGGGCATCTGTTTGTTTAGTTAGGACATCTGTTTGATTCATGCAAGGGCATATGTTTGACATAGTTAGAGCATCTGTTTGTTATCAAACAATATGAGTATTATATTTCCCATTTAAGCATTTCCTCTTTTATGATATAAAGCAATTGATTTCGGGATAGAGGGTTGGTGTTTGGCTTTGAGTTTTGTAAGTGATTATCCGATTGTGTTTAGAGGTTTTAGGCTATTACTTTAGTGTTTAGGGCATTTTGAAACTGGTTAAATTATGAGTTTAAGAGTAGTTGCATCCACAGTTTGATTTAGTGTTGGAAATCCTGTTACTCATATTAATATATTTGAAAGAAGATCATGAAGTGGTTCATATTGGTTTCTTTTGTTTGCCTAACAATATATCTGCTATTTGTTACTTCGTTGAACATGTTCATAATGCATTTGATGTCAAATTAGGTTGTACAAAAAACAAGCGTCGTCGAATTACTTCATCGTTGAAGCAGATATCTTGTAGCTGGAATCGACAGAGTTTAAAAATCAAGAAACCAAACATGGTTTTATAATAAAAAAATATCAACAGGTAAGCTTTTGGAGCTAGTTTTTCTCATGTGGGGGTAAACAATTTAAAGCTGAAATTTGATTTCACTATGAAAACTGAATTGGAAGTTGTTATAATTTCTTGATGTTGGAGGATCGTCCTTCTCCAGTTTGCACTCATGCTATTTACCAAATGAGTCAAGTGGTAAGATTATGAAGGGAAACTTTTGCCATATTGTTGAAGGCATCTGTTTGCCTTGAACATGATTAAGTGCATATATTTAGTTAATTTTAACGTATGTATGGGAAATGTTTAGGGCATCTGTTTTAAATGATTTAGGGCATCTATTAGGGCATATGTTTGGATCAACTATTTATGTAAATGGCTAGAAATAAAGGAACTGTGATAGACCTGATACATATGGGTGAGCTTTTAGGCTAGTTCTCATGTGTTTGGTTTCATATAGGCGATTGTTGATTAGACTCTTGATATGGACTGCATAAGAAGTTTTTGTTTCGAGTGTTCTTATATAATTATGGTTGGACAATTAAAACAATTAGATTCAAGACATTTGTTTGTTAAAAATTAGGGCATCTGTTTGTTAATATCAGGGCATATGTTTGAAATGATTCAGTGATCCTGATAAACGAGTATTATTATATATAAACGAGACTACCCTATATTATCTAAACGTCACTTAAAATCACTTTATTTGCTGGACGGGAAAAGTCAAAATATGCCGTGGAGAAAAGCTTAATTATGAGCGGAAGACGAAGTCGCAGGGAACCTGCGGCTGGATTGAATCCTTCTCAGGAAGAGCTGATGCTTACTGGGTCTTTTTGTCTATCAATATTGTAATCTTTATTGTAATCTTTTTTTTCTATTACTCAAGATCATATATAGTGTAGTTGTATTGTATATTTTTTATTCCGAAGTCAAATTTTTTGTAGCCATTGCTCTCATCGAGACTATGTCTCTTTCCTCTTCATCGCTCACTCCCCGATCCCGTAATCTCCGTTGGAGGACTATCGATTTCCTCCTTGAGGAGCAAGGAAGATCAGATGTCACACTGGAAAGCTATCAACTAACCTGTAAGAAGACTCTTTCTTGGGGTTTCTTCTTGGAGGCGCTTAACTCTTTCTTATTAGTTGTAATAATTGTTGTCTTAGTTTCATAACATGTTTCAACCCCGGTGTTTCATGAATATGTAAGCAGATCCACTCGATTTTAGTGTGCTGAATAATTCTCTTCGTACGGATTGGAGTACGAAAGGCCCTGCCCAAAAAGGAAATGCTTACTGGAGATAGACTCCTATGCTAAGTGTCTTTGTTTTGTTTGTGCTAAGTGTCTTTGTTGTGTTTGGCAGAATTTTCTGTTCATAACACTTTTCATTATTATCTTTAATGTTGTTATATGTCTTTTGTTAACTTAATATGTTGTTAGTTCACTTTGTAATATTGTGTTGAGTTGTGTGTTTGTTGTCCTTTCTAGTCTAGTGCAATCTATAACCATAAAAGCCTTTAGATCAACTAATAGCGAAAGAAGGAAACGATTTACCCTCTCCCTAGTAACTTACTTCAACAAACTCATGAAAAAAAATGAAAAAGCGGCCCGCTGAATTAGGACATTGGATTATTCTGATTGGATCTCTAACCGTCCCCGTACCGAAAAAGGATGGGAAGGACACGAAGAAGCCTACTCAGAGTAGGAATCCCGCACATTATAAAAAAAGAAAAATGGACCTGCAACTACCTTAGACTTTCTTTAAGGAAGATTGCAAATAAGAGCTGATCCTATAATTATAATAGTAAGATTAGGATCCCGACTCATCTGTAAATTTAAGGCATTTAAGGTAAATACATAGATCTAGGTAAACTTACGTATACTATACCTATACGGATCCTTTCTCTTATGAAAAGGAAAACTACGAGATAGCTATGCTGCAGTCAAAAAGACATATTTATGGATATGTACTAAGCCAGCTCTTTATACTAAGCCATATCCAAAAATTAGGGTTCGATATAGGGTGTCTTTGCTGTTTATTGTTTACTTAACCTTTACCCAGCTTAAAGAACTGTGCCATAAATTCATAAGAACTGCTATTTGTAGAGGGTGAGGAACGTCAACTCTTGAAATCTCTGAGTATAAGCAGCCAAATCATTGTTCTTCATGGTTAAATTCAATTTTTTGGTTTTTGGTTTTGGGTTTGGGGTTTTGGGTTTGGGGTTTTGGGGTTTGGGGTTTTGGGGTTTAGGGTTTAGGGTTTAGGGTTTAGGGTTTAGGGTTTAGGGTTTAGGGGTTTGGGGTTTAGGGGTTTGGGGTTTAGGGGTTTGGGGTTTAAGGGTTTGGGGTTTAGGGGTGGGGTATGGGAATGGGGTATGGGGTATGGGGTAATGGGGTATGGGGTATGTGGTATGGGGTATGGGTATGGGAATGGGGTATGGGTATGGTGTATGGGTATGGTATGGGGTATGGGTATGGGGTATGGGTAAGGGGGTATGGGTATGGGGTAATGGGGTATGGGGTATGGGTAATGGGGTAGGTTTATGGGGTATGGGTATGGGTAGGGGTATGGTATGGGGTATGAGGGTATGGGGAATGGGTATGGGTATGAGGGTATGGGGTATGGGGTATAGGGGAGTATGGGGTGATAGGTTTATAGGGTTTAGGGGTTAGGGGTTAGGGTTTAGGGTTTAGGGTTTAGGTTTAGGGTTTAGGGTTTAGGGTTTTGGGGGTTTGGGGTTTGGGGTTTGGGTTTTGGGTTTGGGGTTTAGGGTTTAGGGTTTAGGGTTTAGGGTTAGGATTTAAGTCTAGGGTTAGGGCTAGGGTTTAGGGCTAGGGTTTAGGGCTAGGGTTTAGGGTTTTAGGGTTTAGGGTTTAGGGTTTAGGGTTTAGGGTTTAGGGTTTAGGGTTTAGGGTTTAGGGTTTAGGGTTTAGGGTTTAGGGTTTAGGGTTTGGGTTTGGGGTTTGGGGTTTGGGGTTTGGGGTTTTGGGTTTGGGGTTTGGGTTTTGGGGTTTAGGGTTTAGGGTTTTGGTTTTGGGGTTTGGGGTTTTGGGTTTGGGGTTTGGGGTTTTGGGGTTTGGGGTTTGGGGTTTGGGGTTTGGGGTTTGGGGTTTGGGGTTTGGGGTTTGGGGTTTGGGGTTTGGGGTTTGGGGTTTGGGGTTTGGGGTTTGGGGTTTGGGGTTTAGGGTTTAGGGTTTAGGGTTTAGGGTTTAGGGTTTAGGGTTTAGGGTTTAGGGTTTAGGGTTTAGGGTTTAGGGTTTAGGGTTTAGGGTTTAGGGTTTAGGGTTTAGGGCTTAGGGTTTAGGGTTTAGGGGTAAGGAAGCTAATAAATCTACTAGGCATTAAATACATGAGTTGTTTGTTGCCCTATTACATTTAAGTTTCAAGATACAATGGAAAGTTACTTCAACATCTTGACTACATTCTTTAGTCAATATAATTATAGTTAAATTATATGATCATAATCATGAAGTATGTAATTAACTTGAAATTACTATTGAACTCAAGAGTTTGCATTTATAATTACTTTAGTTTGAATAATTATGTTCTTGTTAAGACATAATTATAAAGTCCTTGAATTTATCAATGATTCATAACATAAAGTAAGTAGTAAACTTGTTATGTCTTCTTGTTAACACATTAACATGATGTCCTTGAATTATTAGGAGACTTGTAACGTATAACTTGACATGTTCAGTTTTTCTGAAACACATGAACATAGAGTTAACATGAGGACCTTGAATTATTCAAAGACTAGTAACGTATACATGATATGTTCTGTTTTTCTTAAAACACAGGAACATAGAGTTATGTACTATTCAAAGATATATACGTTATAGCATTCATTTGGTTTTAAAATACTATGTATTCAATTTGGCTTGACCCAATTGGTGAGTATTGATCCAAATAGAATTAAGTTATCTAGGGAATTCTGATAGAGTCTTACAATTCCAATACTCATAGAATACCACATCATTATGATATGTCCATTGTGTTGAAACAAATGATATTCATATTGTTTGATTAATGATAACTTTAATTGCTCTACCTCCAAAATCTATCAAGGTTAGAATTTTACATGTGTCATGGATACACTCAATAAAGTTTCAACCTAGAAGGTATTCAAGACATGATCTATTTATAGTTTGGGTGAATCCCATTAGGTCTTGATTAAAGTTCTAAAATTTGTTAAAATCTTATGAAGTATATTATTAACAAGCTAGAGATGAAAACTTAAAATGTGTTTTGTGTTTTCCCAATTAAGAACAATTTATTATTGCTTAAATACTTAGTATTTAAAGAAGTATCTCTTCTTACAAAAGTAAATAGGAGTATCTATAAATCTTAAAGATATTTAAGAATAAAATACATAACCTTCTGAATTCATTTGTTCATATCATACTAAGGTTAAACATGAGAATGTCAAACCAAATTATAATAGAACTCTCATTCATAAATTCGCAAGGATGCTGTATCACACTACAACACAAATGGCCTAATGCAACCTTCTAAAAACGATGCAAATCCGTTAGAAAAGGCTTTTTGCAATGGAAATGCAATCGATTATGACTGTTGCAAAAAGGCTCCATGCAAATTTAATTTGCAACCAAATTGCAACAAGCAAGAAAATATTTGCAACCGTTTTGCAACAAAAGATAACTCGTTGGAACTTAAGATTCTATTTGCAACGAAGACCTTTTCCCATAATTTTGAAACAAATATTTTTTGGGTTAAAATCATGAAATAGTAACCAAGTTTTAGTTTTGTTCCAATTTAGTCACTGCAACTTTGTTTTGATTATAAAATAATAATCAAGTTTGAAAAGTGTTCCGTTTTAGTCACTCAAACATAAAAATTACATAATAATAAAACACTAACGAAATTTTGAGTGACTAAAACGGAACACTTTTCAAACTTGGTTATTATTTTATAATCAAAAAATATTCTTTGTTCACATGTGCATAAATTTGGGTTGTATATAAGTTGGTTGGGGTTAGACGAAATTCGGGGTGGGGTATTTATTATTAAGGTACAAACAAAATAACACATATGAGATAATTAACATATAGTTTTTTTCTGAAAAATACACAATAATAGAACAATATTGAAAGTTGAGATGTTTTGTGGATATATAAAGTTTGAGTACTTATTGGAAACAGTCATCGAAACTTGGTTACTATTAGGCAACATGATTCCCTTAAAGAATTTGAAACATAAAATCTAAAAGGGTTAGACAAGAACATAAAATAATAAAGTAAAAAAGAACATAAACTCTTATTTATTTTTCCTTCCCGCGTGACTTTACAACACAACCCAAGAGAACCTAACCCTTCTCTTTCATCTCATCTTCTCCAACAACTTGTCTTCTTCACCATCTTTATAATTCAAGATTTTAAAGCCTCCATAGCATCACCAAAAAAAAAAAATTGCATCATAAAACACTGAATATTCTTTTCAATTAACAGAAGACAATAATTTTTAGTGGGGCAAATTAAATAAATACCTTTAAAAATTTCAAAAACTTTACACAACACAATTTTTTCGTGGGGCGGCACCTGCCCCTTGTCGCCTCCTCCTGCAGCTGCATCTGTCCCCAAAAATCAATCACCCCAATGTGTTGCTATATATCTCATCCCAAATAAAATACCCATTGTCATCATTGTTAGCTTCAATTGCATTACTTCTTCTCGAACGAAAGTATTAGTCACACTGAAACGAAACATTTGATGACTAAAACTAATATTCATTAATTTGGAGAGAACAATTGCAATCTCGAGTTAATGTTTTTCAGAACTGCTAAGACCTCGATCCATAAGACAAAATTAGAGTTTAAAGATTTATCTTTATATCAAATAAGCCAAAGAAATAACACACCGAGGCTTGTTCCTCCTGAATGTATAGGAAGCCCTCCATTACTTAAACTCTAACAAAAAATATCATTATAACATGAAGAAAAAAAAAAAAAAAAAATAAAAAAAAAAAAAATAAAATTTGTGTGTTTTGATTTGCTAAATTACGGTTTATGTGCTTATTTAAGATCCAAAAATCTTTAAAGGACGATAATTTTAGCCTATTTTTCACATTCAAATAATTATGTATGCTAAGATTAGAGGTTAATCCAAACAGTTTCAAATGGCTTATAAAAAAGGTTAAAATGTGCTAATAATTTTACTTGTCTGGATTAGCTTATTTTCTTGGTTCATGTGCTTAATTATTATGATAAAACCTGATAAGTTCTCATAAACTAAAAGAGGGCCTGTTGGTTGCATTTGTATATATATATTATTATAACACGTGGGAATTGTGATTGGTTGGGTTGTAAGAACAAACCTAAATGGGTTTCTTATGTTTTTGCTTTAACAACGGCTCACGTTACCCGACTCAAGGTACTAGGGTCATGTATGTAACACCCCACTTTTTCAAAGCATTAAACTCTCTAACCTATCCTATATCAGCGAAAGCGTCTACTTTTATTAAAGCTCAAATAATCCCTTGATTCCTAAAGCATCTCATCTCGGCTACAAAAATTTTAAAAAGAGTTTTGGGTCATCCAAAGCCCTAGTGAGAATTCATGGTTTTCACATACCAAACGAATATATAATCAAACCACTTTTTCAATAACAACAAACTTGTAAAATGATCATGTAATTTGTTCAAAGTCACATAAGAGCTATTTAGTTATACCATATTCTTATTTGATTCCACATATCAACATCATATTATAACCAAACAATTTAAAAAGATATGAGAACGACCACTAAACGTGTCGTTTGAAAAAGATACATTGGATTAACAAAATACTTGTTTGTTACATAAGCTCATGGCTTCAAATTGTTCAACAGTATAAATAAAGATTTCGGTTTATAACAATTGTCCCCAAAATGTAATAAGACCCCAAATCTTTAATATGACTCTTCAATTATTGACTTCCAATGTATCACTGCACCTCGTGCCTTATTGACCTGAGAAAACATGCTTAAAACGTCAACATAAAGTTGGTGAATTCATAGGTTTATGTAAATCAATAGTAGGACCACAAGATTTCCAAGTGTATGATTAAGCAACAAATGCAAACATCATAAAAAGTAATTACATTTTCCTAAGCTCATGACACTGAAGCTCGACATGTATGAATGCAATAAATTGCCAATAAATGCCCGTGAATGATGTTCTAACCCGCAACATCCCAATCCGACATGGTATACGTTTGTTGTTCGGCAACCCGGCACAGTGAGCGCTACTCACCCAAACGGGGATGTCAATCCCAAATAGATCTATTTATAACATTCGCGCTCACAATCCAGTAATTGACAATTCATGATAATGGGCACAGTGGGTTATCTCTACTTAGGCAAACACGTAATCATAGTATAAAATGTACATTTGCGTCCAATTTGTAAAACAAAGCATGTTCTCACCCCAAGGATGTAAATCATTTAAATAGTTGTAAAACATGGGGCTATGAACTCACCTTAGTAAATAGTCCTCTGGAAATGATAATATATCCAAGTATGAATCACACCGTCAAATACCTAAGTAAATACAGCCAGTCTTAGTCTACAAGTTTAGGCTAAAGACTCAATGTATAAACTACAGTAATTTGCTAGTTTATATATACTGTTATCACTTATGTGGTAGTGCACATGTTTATCGTATTTGAAAATGTTTGATGGCTCTTGGGAAGGTATACGATTTCACACATTCTTATATACGTATAAATCTTATTAATAAATATTCATATTTATTAAATCGTAGGTTTACTTGTATAATATCCGAATATAATTCGTCCGATTCGCTAAGTGTTTATAAAATCACCTTTGTTTATAAATTACCCTTGAGTTTTATGTAATTACAAAACAGTCCCTTAAGTTTATGAAAATATAGTATTTACACTTTAGACCCTTAAGTTTTCACTTGTACACATTTGGCCCTTCAACTTTACAAAGTTACAATTTAGGTCCTTATATGTTCCAATAATCCTTAAAGTTTCAGCAATGACAAAACAGTCCCTCAACTTACTAAAATAGTGAATTGGCAGTTTTAAACCCTCAAGTTTCAAAATTGACACATTTAGTCCCTCAACTTACTAAAATAGTGAATTGGCAGTTTTAAAATCTAAGACCAGAGAAACACAACTCAAAACCAAAGCAAAGGAGGCGCCCTTGTTTCCTTGATCGCTAATAGATTTCCCCTTCAACCAGCCATTACTTAGGGTTATAATTCACTTGTGTTCTGTGTCTATGAATGAAACGTGTTATCTATAAAAGGGCTGGGTATGCCATCACGGTTATACGAGTGCGATTTTTACGGTTTATCTTTCGGCCCACTTCCAACTAATATTTCTTATAAAAGTTTATATTACGTATATGTGTTTCCACTAAACCCTTTTACTACCAATACATATCTCACACAATCCCATAATCTTTTTTCTTATTTATAAAATTTTAAAATCTACATTACTAGTAAAATGTTTAATATTTTTGGGTTATTACAATCTTCCCGTCTTATAAAAAATTTCGTCCTTGAAATTTGTGTACCCGCTTAACATATGTTTACCTTGAATTACTTGACCAAATAAACATATTGTGCCCTTTTAAAATCAACACTCGCAACTCGCAAGCTAATCTAAGATCTCAAAATAAATAATCTCCCAACTCGCAAAACTATACCGTCATTGGAGTAACCACAACTTATTTAAGTATCTTTCCCTTTTTTCCGTAATATCCTTCCTTTCATGTCTGAATATATAATATGTGATGAAAATAACGAACAATCTTGCCTTATTCCTTGTACAATTATGGAGTTTAGATTGTTTAGTGATAAACGGTTTCACCTCATTTAATCATCATGTATTATCTGTTTTATTCTTTCCACATAAATATCACAGTAAGTTATCTTGTTCCAAAATTGAAAAGCGAACATTTCTTCAATCATTTTATATCAATGCATGCATCACATTAATAATATAACATTAGTTTACATTTAATTATTCTATTCTTTTAATAGTTACTTGCCACTACATCTTTGCATCATGCATCTATAACACGAAATGAACACCTCCTACAAGGCCCGGAGGTCCTTTTCTACCTTTGGCAGAACCGGAAGCACCCTCTCTACCTTTGGCAGGGGTAGGGTTGTATACGTCTCTACCTCCCCTTACACTGTGGAAGACGGGAGTTACTTACTTTTTTTTACATAACTTATTTTACATTTTTACCACTTTATAGAAGCAAACTAATTTTTTTTTCTTACACTTTCTTGTATCATCAAATATCGACCATGACCGCACATCGTTCTATGTATAAATATTCATTCTGCTAAATATAACTTCAACTTACCAACCCAGAATAATTAAAAGCAACTAGCAAACTAACATCTTTTCCATCTTAAAAATTGAATAACCATTCAAAACCTGTATATCTTATTCATATGTTAGCCAAATCACATTATTATTATCTATAGATCAAAACATCACCACCATGATATTTTTTTCCTTTTATTTATTGTCAAGTTTTTCCTTTCTTTACCTTGATTTCATTATAGATATTCTCTGTAATCTGTAAAAGCCAACAACAATTTTTTTTCTTTTCTCTCTTTTTGTTCTTATAAGTTTTGATGCTCCCTTTTACAAAACTGTTCCATGATCACCAAAATTTCTTACTAGATCATCTCTTAAGACTCTTTTATCCTAATATCACACGAATCCAATATCAAACACTTCAAATCAAGCATTATAGTCTTGTAATAGTGTGATCATTTCAACTCTATTTTCTTCACGCATTTCATATCCTAGTACATGTAACATGATTCTTTATGTTCTCCGCTTAATCTTATAGCCTAAAATTAGTCCATATGTATACTCAAATAGCTTGATAACATTGTTCTCCGACTATATACTACAATAGTTTGATAATATTATTCTTTAATCAATTATAAATAGTTATAAATATCACTAGTACAAAAAATGTCTTTTAGACCTTCTATGAAAAACACAGGTTTAAATGACAATTTTACCCACCCATCTAAATAATAAAAATATATTTAGACGGAGTAAATGAAAAAATCCGGTACATAAAATACCTCTTTTAGACCTATTACTTACATATCCACGGGTCTTAAACTTTTGGGACTTTTTGGTGGGATTTAATTTCATTTTGGTCTTCAAACTTTTCAATCTTGTGCCAAAACACAGTCACCATCGATCTCTAGATCTAACTGGCCATCAAACCCTAACCACTCTAGTGTCACCTACCCCACCATTGGTACAATTCCACACCACCACCGTTTGATCGATTATGAAAACCTGACCACCATAGTCACCTACCACCGCTGCTGATACGTAACCCATTCTCCAAAACATCGGCAGGAACAAACCCCTCACTGGTGAGTGATCTTAATATTATCATCAAGTTTATATATGTTCCAACTCATATTATTAGTGGTAAATTTGTGAGATTTTGTTATATGTTTATTAGATTAAACACTGATCTATAATATACATAAATTTGTGGTAAATTTATCATATATTGGTGATAAATTTAATGTGTGAATGATGGAATTAGGGATTGTGGACCAACTGTTGGCTATGTTTAATGGCCAATGAAGACACTAAAGAAGAATTATGGTCAGTAGATTAGAGTTTTTTGATTCCATTATTTATAGGAAAGATGGATCACAATAATGAGTGGGTTGGTTATAAATATTAATTTTTATATCTATATTATAAGTCTGATATGTGTTTTATATTTGTAGATTTGATTGTGAAGACCTTAGCGGCTTAGCTGTATAATTGATACTAACGCAAACATAGCTGATGAAGAATGGTGGCATTAGTAAGTGTCTCATTAAAATTGTTTATTTGTAATTAGTACGAATGTACAAGTGATCTCTCTTCAAACAAAGAGTATATGTTTTTGAACATCCTTTGATGCTAATTTATGTTTCTTCGCATTTGTCTATCTTTGAGCGTGATGAGCAATCTCTAACAGCTTGTTATAAGTAGTTGCATTAAGCAATCTCAAACGGCCCACATTATAAGCATTTTCTGTTGGAAAAATGCTTATAAAGAGGGGTGTTTGGCATTGGTTAATGAAACTACGTATAAATGGAGGCAATTTCACCAACAACATGGAATGAGTTTAACTTGACTTTAAAAAAAGAAGCAGGTTCATTTATTAACTTCTGTTTTGGCTTTATGACATATTGACATGGATATAGTAAAATGTGTTTTATTATATTTTGTAGGCTCTTTAATAGTTATGTGATTGTGGCAGTGTGTTTTAAAGGATTATTTGACAAATTCTAAATGACTGTTGTGTTGTGTTGTGAACTATACTTACGCTAAATGATTGCATACTATGAATACTAATCAATTTTAAAATCATGAAGGTTGTGCGTCTAAGATTTTTGTATTGTTCTGGTTATATATGTTCTGGAGTTAGTGCGCCCTGTTTGTAAGACGGTGGAACTTGTCATTTCTAAGAGAACATTTAAGATCTCTATTTTTTTGTCTTAGTTTGGATGGAATGTTTAGCACATGATTGACATAATAGACTACGTAGCATAAGTTATGTATGTTATACAATCTCACAAGTTCCAATTTTGAGAACTTCTAACTATTTGTTGGTGTTACAGCTCTTATGGGGTGATGGGTTGTTTGACCAGTAACTTCATGTCAGATTGTATCTTTAACTGTATGTTATATATCGTTTACTCGTTTTAAGTCCGATTGTTATACTAAAAAGTGAACATGTGGATATATAAAAAGTGAAAAACATGTGGATATACTAAAAACTGAAAAACATACACGTTAACGCATACGAACATGTGGTTTTTCATATCCTACATTTGTTAATTCGCTCAAGATTTTTTACATAATATTTTGACATATGAAGGCTGAAGATGAATAGCAGTAGTCCAACTCATTGCAGCATGAGATCATGATACTTTTACTTAATTGTGACACCCCATAAGAAAAAAAAATTAGATTCTCCTTGCGTTAGGTAAAAGTCATGTACTGCACGTTTGCAAGTTACCGTTAAATTTCAATGAGAGGTCATTTTGTGACCGTCAATGCATTAATTTGTCATAGAAAATCTAAATTTCACGCAAATATCACCATTATTACTCTGTGTTTAAAAACATATTTTAGAACGCGTAACGATTTCCTTATATCATTTTTGTGAAACGAGGCCATTTACTGGTAACACTTTATAAAACCGCCTGCGTACAAATTAATAACTATAAATGGGTTCAACAAAGATAAAATAACTTATATATATATACAAGAACCCATATCAGATATATATATGCATATAAATACATATGTCAACTAGTATATATATAATGAGCAAACACCATCATTACCAAACCTTATACTCTACCCTACCTATTTTCTACTTTGAAAACTTATATCACATGATACGTCTATGCATCCGATACAAATTGAAAAGAAAGAAATAGCAAGATTCTATAATAGTATTACATGGTACAATTTCAAAAAGAAGGAATAGTAGAGATGCCTTAACAGTATTATGAAAAGAAATAATGAACCACAGTATTAGAATTATTACAATAATGCAACAATGTGCATAGTATACATTCACATGTAATATATCAGTAACTAGGCCAATGATTTGAGTATAAAAGAGGAACCACGCATGAACAAATGTATCTCAACAAAAATTGAAAACAAAGATTTCACAAGTCAGAAGGAGTTAGTTTTTTTTTGGGGGGCTAGTAAACATCGGTTTTGAAGAGTAGTAACCAAGGATTGGTTCGAACTCCTCGTCACCACTACACCTCTCATCGTCTAGCAAGCACTTGGACGTTCGTAAGTCTTCTTTTTAGCTTAACATTCATCATGTCATGTCACTTACCCTTGTCGTATCATTTGCAAAAGTCTCGACTTCGCACTACATGTACACGACCAACAGTGGTTAACCATGCAAGGTTCGCATATAAACAAACATGAAAAGAATGTAGTTGTGCTATGTATAGAGTAAATGAAGCATTTGTGTACGAGCTCATGCCAAGTTTTCATCGTGCCATACATGAAATATTGGTGCATGGGGAGGACGAGTATAGAACATGCCATGCGCAAAAAAATAATAAAAATTAATAACGAACCTGAAAACTTTATAAAAACCTTAACTCAACACGCATGCGTGATTTAAAAAAAACGTTGGCTCACTAGGGATGTGTATACCATAGTCTATACACGAATTTCATCAAGTTATTTCTCTTGTGAACCGACAAAATCCTACATGGGTATACCAGAAACATTGGACACCATGGTAAGCCGCCACCATTAGGGCTGTTGTGGCTCACTGATAAAGGGTCCACGGCCTCTGAGAGGCCTGCGTAAGGTACGCTTGATGGGTCGTACCAAGAACTCAAATATCCTGACGTCGGGTGGCAATATACACTACAACAAAATGAATACTTCGGGTCGACTAAATCGACCCTAAAAAAACAAAGAAAATCAACCCTAGGGTCTTAGGGTTGACAAAGTCGACCCATAATTGGCGTTCCAAATATTACGACCCAAAAAATTTTGGGTCGAAACATACCTTTGATACTTGGGTCGAAATATGGGGGCCACCACTTTTTAGTGGGACTCTTTGACTCATTTTTGGGTCGACATAATTTTCAAGCTTTGGGTCGACAATGTCGACCCTTAGCGTTTCTATTTAATAAATCTTTTAAATAAATAATATATTAATTTATTTATTTACCCAATATATAATACATCTAAAATCCACGTGGGTAATCCACTAATTTTGGGTCGACATTGTCGACCCAAAGTACGAATTTAGGGTCGACAATGTCGACCCTAACATGAACCTGGCATTAAAAAAAATATTGGCAGCTGCAGTTTTTCCAGATTTTTTCCGGAAATTTTTCCGGAAAAAAATCTACGTTTCATCAAATCCAGAATTCGCCAAATCCACCGTACGATACAATAACAAATCATTAAACGTTACAATACCACAAATCCACGATACGATAAATTACTATTCAAGAAATCCACGATACGATAACAAGTCTAAAAGTTTCACAAGTGTTACAAATTCACGATACAAACATAACAAGTCTAAAAGTAATAAGTCTAACAAATCCATGATACAAACATGACAAAACCACAAAACGCCTAATCCGACTCCTCCGACTCATCCTGCACCTCCTCATTATCCCCCTCCTCGTCCTCCGAGTAGTCACCACCCGATTGTTGCTCGTCCTCCTCCACGTCATTGTCTTCACCCGCCTTGTCTCGAGCCAATTCGTCAACGCTCCGCGTATCGTTATTATGGGGATTGGTTATGAAGCGGGGAAGTTCGGGTTGACTGTTAGAAGTAGAGGCTAGGTTGGAGTTCATAATGGGATGATAACAATTGTTAAAGTTATTATTGGTGACGGGAATGAAAGGAAATTGGCCGACATAGGGAGGTTGGAGTGGTTGGAGTGGGGCGGTATATGTAGGTGGGCCGGTATATCCAGGTGGGCCGGTATATTGAGACGGGCCGGCATAGGAAGGTTGGAGTGGTTGATTATAAGGGAAGGGAGGGTTGAGTAAGTGAGCCCATTCAGGGCTGAGTTGGGGCATAGTTGGGCGTGCAAAAGCAGGAGGCATAAATGGACGAGTAGGGTTTGGTGCATAGTTAGAAAAATACTCACCTATGGCTCCATACATCGTCTCACTATTTTGGTAATGGCGCGATCATGAAAATTTTGGCGCCAATTTAGGGTCGACATTTTCTTAAGGTTTTGGGTCGACATTGTCGACCCTAAACTTTAATAAAGTTAAAATCTTTGAAAAATTATTTCATATATAATTATTTCATATATAATTAATTTTTATAACTTAGGGTCGACATTGTCGACCCTAAATGTCGACCCAAAACTGATTTGTTGACTAGCCACATTTGGTTGAAAAAAGTGGGTCCCATGCCAATATTAGGGTCGACATTGCCGACCCTAATTTTTGACCGACCCCAACACCTCATTTTGTTGTAGTGAGATGAGAAGACGCACCAAAGGGTTGTTGGGTAACCACACGGGCCTGCTGAAAACCATAAGGAAATATTTGGGCGTGCTGGCCCACATGAGTAAGCCACAAAGGCTGTTGTCGTTGTCGAGTATTATACCAACCAACCACATAATGTACTAACTCTAAAATTTTAGATTGTCTATCCACCTTAGGAAAAGGTTTTCTTTTCATTTTCGCTTGAACACATATTTCACATTTATCATTATGTTCACCATTATAAGATATAATTCCTTGTTTTAACATATCTTTCATAGTCCTATAATTTATGTGTCCTAAACGATTATGCCATAAATTGAAAGTAGAGCATTCAATATTAAAACTGGAAATGAAATTGCAATCAGGCAAGTAAGCAGAACTAGTAATTTTATTGATGTTGAGTTTGAACATGCCATCACAAGCATACGCTTTTCCTACAAATACATTGGCCTTGGACCGAATCACTTTGTTCGATTCTATCACAGCCTTAACCAGAAACAAGATTCTTCCTAATGTTAGGAACATGAAGAACATTCATAAGGGTTAACTTCTTTCCAGATGTGAATTGGATCTCCACGTTTCCTGAGCCAATAACCTTTGAAGTATGATTGTCACCCATCATAACTTCATGTCCATCTTTAGTTTCCTTATAAGTTTTGAACAAGTCTCTGTTGTTGCAAACATGTGTAGTTGCACCAGAATCATACCACCAATCATCCGTTGTTGTCACACTAGCCATATGCAGTTCCTGAATCATTCCAATGTTCATTTCAGAAACCATAGCAGTGATTTCTGTGGTATCAACTTGTTCTACTGCATTAGCAAATTCAACCTTCTTGTTTGAATTCTGATTTTTCTTCTTGGGATTCTTGCAGTAGCGTTTGATATGCCTCTTTTCACCACATTTGTAACACACAACCTCAGACAATGGTTTCTTGTCTTTCTTGTTATTCTTGGATGAATTTCATGTACCATTCCTCTTCTTGTCATTTCCTTTGTTGTTCTTTCCTGAATCAACATAATTAACCTTAGAACTTTATGCACCATTCAGATTCTTTTTACGAACACGAGTTTCCTCTTTAATTCGTAAATGTTTCTGAATTTGATCCAATGTAAAATCCTCTGAAGTGTGCATTAATTTCTTTCTGTAATTGTGCCAAGAAGATGGTAACTTGGTAATGATGGCCCCAACCAATAACTTTTCAGGGATTTCAATGTTAAGATTTTTGAATTTAGAAACCAGAATAAGAAATTCATGAACTTGATCTAAAATAGACACGTTATCTTCCATGGCAAATTCAAAGAATTTAAAAGTGATAAACTTATCTGCCCCTTCCTTTTCAGCGGTGTATTTTTCTTTAAGAGAATTCTAGATTTCCCTTGCAGAAGTCATTGGTGTGTAGAGATCATACAGACGATCAGTGAGGGTACTCAGAATGTATCCTCTGCATAGTGTTTCATCTTGTTCACGCTTCCTTTCTTCCTCTTCAGTCATCACGCCAGTTGGTGGCCCATCTAGAACATAATAAACCTTGAACGCAGTTAACAGAAATTTCATCTTTTCCTTCCAACGAGTAAAGTTCATCCCATCCATTCTGTCTAGTTTGATTGTGTCGCTTCCAAACATCCTTAAACCAGCACTTTGATCCATGATAATATTCTTTAAGATTGTTAGAATATGGCAGACTTATAATAATAATATAAACGAATTTGAGGACGTGATAATCACTGTCCTTAAAGAATATTAGCCCCCACTATTTACGCTGGTGGGATTCGTGACTAATTTCTTCCCAGGATTCGACCTCAAAGATAGAACTTTATGCAGCGTACATAAGGTTCACATGAACATCAAATGTATGTATATTTTGTTTGTATTGAATTGAGTGTTTTTGGATGAATTAAAAATGCAGAAAGATGGCCATATTTAAAGGGAAACTCGTGACCATTCGAATAGTCACAATGGTTCACAAAAAGGTGCTATTAGCGACAGTTTAGCGACGATTTAGCAACATAAAAAATTGTCACTCTTCTATATCGTTTCAAACAGTCGCGATGTTTTATCAAAGACACACTTTTAACCCATTTAACTGCCAGCATTTAGAATTGGTGCGTCTTTTCAATAATAATGCCTAATTAGCAACGGTTTTGTGACAGAATAACTGTCACAAAAACTGTCACTAATATCCATTTATAATTAAACATTCATTTCATTCATCCAATTAGTGGGATACATACAATACACATTTGTTAATGAAAACCCACAAGTTTCAACAATCCCCCACTTAGGTTTTATTAACAATATACAACATATTATGCTTCAAATAGCCTAACAGTCTCTGTTGTTGCAAACATATGTAGTTGCACCAAAATCATACCACCAATCATCCGTTATTGTCACACTAGCCATATGCAGTTTCTGAATCATTTCAATGTTCATTTCAGACAGTGATTTCTGTGGTATCAACTTGTTCCACTGCATTAGCAGATTCATCCTTGTTTGAATTCTATTTTTTCTTCTTGGGATTATTGCAGTAGCGTTTGATATGCCCCTTTGCACCGCATTTGTAACACACAACCTCAGACAATGGTTTCTTGTCTTTCTTGTTGTTCTTGGATGAATTCCATGTACCCTTCCTCTTCTTGTTATTTCCTTTGTTGTTCTTTCCTGAATCAACATAATTAACCTTAAAACCTGATGCATCATTCAGATTCTTTTCACGAATACGAGTTTCCTCTTTAATTCGTAAATGTTTCTGAATTTGATCCAATGTAAAATCCTCTGAAGTGTGCATCAATTTCTTTTTGTAATTGTGCCAAGAAGATGATAACTTGGTAATGATGGCCCCAACCAATAACTTTTCAGGGATTTCAATGTTAAGATTTTTGAATTTAGAAACCAAAATAAGAAATTCATGAACTTGATATAAAATAGACACGTTATCTTCCATGGCAAATTCAAAGAATTTAAAAGTGATAAACTTATCTGCCCCTTCCTTTTCAGCGGTGTATTTTTCTTCAAGAGAATTCCAGATTTCCCTTGCAGAAGTCATTGGTGTGTATAGATCATATCTAGGATTTTCAATCAAGATATGAACCAGCTGGATTTTGTTATCATGTTAATGATTATATTTTGTTTTATGTGAAGTATTCACGAGAGGAGGACACGATCATAATTAATCGCAACACATTCGTATACCTTTTTTTAGTGCCTAGGTATAAAAAAATAAGTTAAACATATTCGTATCACAATTAATCGCAACAGATTCGTATACCTTTTGAAGACTTGGCTTGCATGAGTACGCGTTTTAATAACCATGAAGTGCGCTTCAACTAACAATGGAATCATAGACCGCGCAAACAATGGAATTATCCAAACGATCTGACAAATAGTGCGCATGTGGTTAAAGCGCCCCTAGCTGGAAGGAGCGCGTGGGTTAATTGTTCAACACGTTGATTATTGGTACACATGAAACAATCTGTACGTGAAAGATGATGCGCACGAAAGCTTGTGTGTCATTTTGTTACATGTCATAAATTTGATAAAATGAGCGCGTGAGTTGAAATATTGTTGACTCATATAAGTCAAATTTACTCGTGTATGGTTCTTCTCTAAGTACAAAGTAATTTTTTCAATCTAATATTCTAGCTCAATACTGATATTTCAATGTTTATGAGGTACATGAACTGTTGTTGTCTTGTTATATTTTGTAGGGTTGGTTTTGGATGTAAGATGCATACAAGCCTAAGACTTTGTTGAGTTATGAAGACTGGTCTAGGCTTCGAGCAGAAGGCTCTAGGCTCCGAGCAGAAGGCGGTCATGTTGATCTGACGAAGCGTAACGGGGGTAGGACTCTGTTTACGCAGAAGCTCATTGGGATCCTACTTTTAAGTAGAGCAAAAGAAGATTGACAAAGGCTCTAAAAGTTAGGCTCTGAGAGGCTCCTTCCCGCTCGTTAGAAACTTTTGGACGATGGGCTCATCCCATATGTAGTTAGCCGCCCTTTAAGATGCAATCTTAGGGAGCAAGTTACCATTATGGTTTCACACTTATATATAACCCTTAATGTAATTGTAAATGTGTATCTCTTATGTGTGTGTGCATACCATAATATTAAAATATCCATAAGCGTTGTTTGTATTTTGTTCGTCGATGTACGCAGGTGTGATATCCTCAACAAAGTGGTATTAGAGCCCAGGTTACAATAAACAATGGCAGAAGACGGGAAGATAGAGATCGACAACTTTAAGGGTCATGATTTCGGGTTCTAGAAGATGCAGATTGAAGACTATTTGTATTAGAAGAAGCTTTATAAGCCTTTGGCAGAAGCCAAACCTACAGGTATGAAGGCTAAAGACTGGATAGCAGTGTGGCCAGGTTATCATTGGTGAAGAACATATCCTACAACGTTGTTAAGGACAAGACTACATACGGCTTGATTAAGGCTCTGTCTAATATGTACGAGAAACCTAGTACGTTAATAAGGTGTTTCTTTTTTAAAAGTTGGTTAATACGAATATGAAGGAAGGAGCCTCTGTTGTAGAACATGTGAATGATTTTAAAACAATCTTATCAAGGTTGGATTCTATTGAAATTAAATTCGATGATGAAGTACAAGCTATGTTACTCTTCGTTGCCCGAGAGTTGGTCAGGCATTGTTGTATCAATTAGTGGTTCAACTGAAACTACTAAGCTTATGTTTGATAATATTCCTAATTTAATTATTGGGGGAATATCTATAGGAAGACATCCAAAGAGTACTTAAGCTCTTTGTTAAGTGCAAAAAAGAAAGGCAAGGGAAGAAATCAAGACAGAGGGTAGATGCAGAAAAGAGGTATATCTAAATCAAAGAAGAGATGTCAGTCCAAGAACATGAAGGTATCATGTATTAGAATTATGACCAGAAAGGACACTTTCAGAATTAGTGTTCGAAGCCTGTAGCCTCTAAAGATAAGGAGGTTAACATGACAGTTAGAGACTCTGATGACGCATTGGTATGTTGCGTCGAGAATACGAATGAGGATTGTATTATGGATTTTGGTGCATTCTTTCATGCTACCTACAACAAGGAAGAGTTATAAATGTTTAGGCTACACTCCGATAAGGTTCGTTTAGCAGATGACAAGATGGTAAACATTGCAGGTGTTGGGGATGTTGTCCTTCAAACTTATTTTGGTACAAGTTGGACTACATAGGATATTAATCAGCTATATTCAAGGCCTAATGAAAAGGTTAATCTCTGTTGGGCAGCTTGATGAGGAAAGTTACAATGTAGGCTTCAAAGACCAGCAGTGGAAGGTTAATAAAGGTAGTTTAGTGGTAGCTTGTGGAAACAAACGTGAAAGCCTGTATATGGTTGAGGTACACTTCAACGGGACAACCCAACTATTAATGGCAGGGGCAATGCTACTCTATTGTACTAGAGGCTTGGGCAAATGAGTGAGAAGTGTATAAAGATTCTAGCTTCCAAGGGTAGGATCCCAGATTTTCAAAAGGCAAGTGTAGGATTATGTAAGCCATGTGTATTGGGGAAACAAAAGAAGGTAAGCTTTGTAAAGTCTAGGAATACAAGGAAACTACAAAGGTTGGAGCTAGTTCATATGGATGTCTATGGCCCTACATCTATTGCATCAATAGGCAGATCCCACTACTATGTAACGTTTATCGATGACAATTATTTTCTTAAAAATATATATGAGGTATTCAACACTTTTAAGAAGCGAAAAGCTGCATTAGAGAATGAAACAAACCTTCAGGGTGAAGTGTTTGAAATTCGATAATTATAGAGAGAATAGTAGCAGAGAGTTCGATGATTATTGTGCTAAGAGCTTGATTAAGATGCTCAAGACAATTCTAAAAATATAGAACAATGTTGCTGAAAGAATGAACCGAACATTGAATAAGAGAGCGAAGAGAATGAGTCTTCATGCAGGGCTCCCAAAGATGTTCTAGGCAAATTTAGTTAATACAACAACTTACTTAATTAATCATAGACCCTTCATGCATTTAAGGTTTCGAATTCCAGAAGATGAATGGCATGGAAGGAAGTTAGTCTCGCACACATAAAGACATTTGGGTGTGACTCCTACACGTTAAGGTGAAAAATGTTGCAAGAGATAAGTGATGTGCGGTGATTGAAAACCAAAGTTTTACAATCCTAATAGGCAGTGTACCTAATTTTCGTAGTGTGGTATATACAAGACTCAGGGGATTCATTGTTCTCTAGGGGAATAGTTTACGTAGCTTTGAATCAAATGTCAATAAGGTTTAAGGATTGAGAGAAGATTATTTTTGTGTTCTTATGATTTTTAGAAAGAAAGTAAAATCTCGGTTTTGAAAGGGTTTTGATTAAACTACTAACTACTCCTAATTCTTTTCTAATTGAATAAAAGTAAAGGTGATGGAAAACTCTTATGGTTAAACAAATGGGTTTACCTAATCATGCACTACTTCCTAGTTGTCATCTCTAATTTCATTACCCGTCATCCTCGTAATGGAATGTGTGAGTATCTAAATACTTAAATACCTAACTTAGAATCCACCCAAATGGAAAGGTAGTATGAAGACTATTGCATGGTATGATCTGGATGAAGGTTAATTTGATCATTGATTAACTTCATAAAATAGTAGACATATATAGTTTTACAGGGATAAGGCTTAATCATTCCAAACATAAGATGCCTAATTTTAGAAAGAGACCAATATATGTCAACAAATACGCCTCTGCAGTTGGAGCGGGAGTAGGTTGTACGCTCAAACTATATAGAAATTCTTCAAACAATGCGGAAGGCAGTCCCTTCGTGAAAATATTGACATATTAGAAACAAGAGGGCACATGTAGAACTCTAACCTGACCAGCAGTAACCATATCCCAGAAAAATGAATATCGATCTCAATGTGTTTCATCCGTTGATATTAAACAGGGTTGGCAGACATATAAACAACACTAACCTTATCATAGTATACAAGAATTGTGGTCAATAAAGGAGTGTGTAACTCACAAAGAAGATTACAAAGTCATGCTGTCTCTGCCACAATGTTAGCAACACCTCGGTATTCAGCTTTAGCACTAGAGCGTGAAAGAGTGTGTTGTCGTTTAGCGGACCAAGATAATAAGTTATCACCCAAAAAGACACAATAACCTAAGGTTGACCTGCGTGTAGATGGAGAACCCTCCCAATCAGCATCAGTATAACCAACCACAGAGGTAGTGGAGGATGCGTATAGGTGAATCCTAAATCGAAAGTACTCTGAACATATCGCAAGATACGCTTGAGAGCGGCTAAATGTGGCTCTCTCAGATTATGCATATAAAGGCAAATCTACTGAACTACATAAGACAGATCTGGATGTGTAAATGTGAGATACTAAAGTCCCCTGCAATACTTCAGTACAAAGTAGGATCCTAAACTGGAACCCCGTTCAGACCCAGTTTGGACTCTATATCAACTAGTGTCCGAGAAGGGTTACAATTAACCATGTGAGCACGCTTAAGGAGCTGAAAAGTGTACTTTCGCTGAGATAAAAATAAACCTATAGAGTGAAGAACAACGGAGATACCAAGAAAATAATTAAGTGCCCCGAGGTCAGTCATGTCAAACTCATGATGTAAAGAATTAATACGATGAAGAAGAAGTGTTGTAGAAGAAGCCGTAAGAATAATATAATCCACATATAAAAGAAGATAAGCAACCTAAGATCCCTGTTATAAATAAATATAGAAGAATCGCAACGACTGTGATAAAATCTAACCCGTGTGGCATAACCTGCAAAACACTGAAACCAAGCACGAGGTGCTTGTTTCAGTCCATATAAAGATCTCTGCAAACGATAACCATGGTTAGGGAACCTAGCTTCAACAAAACTAGATGGCTAATGCATGTAGACAGTCTCGGATAAATCACCGTTACGAAAAGTATTATTTACATCAAGTTGGTGAATCGACCACTTACAAGACACAACAATGCTAAGAACCGTGCAAATAGTTGTTGGTTTGACGAATCTATACATAACATGGGTGATGATCATTTTGCTCCTGTTCATGCAAAGGAAGCGTAGCATTAGAATTTATTTTTGCAAAAACTATTACTTTGTTTAATGTGTTGTATGCACCTAAACTTCGTAAGAATTTAGTTTCAGGTCCTATGTTGAATAAGTGTGGATACAAATAGGTGTATGAATCCGATAATTTTATCTTGTTAAAGTCGGGTGTGTTTGTAGGATTTGGGGTTATTATAACAATGGTATGTTTATGTTGAACTTGAATAAAGTTCCTGATGATTCATATTCTGTTTATATGTCTTCTTCTACTATTGTTAATTCCTCATTATGGCATGCTTGTTTAGGACATGTGCACTATAAAAGAATGCTTGAATGTCTAAAGATGATTTAATTCATGCTATTGATGAAAATCAGGAAAAATGTACTACTTGTGTGTTAACAAAAATTACTAGGAAACCATTTCAAAGTATAACAAGGAAATATGTCATACTTGAGTTCAAACATAGTGATTTGTGTGATTTTCATGCTACACCATCTTTGGGCAATAAAAAGTATGCCATAACTTTTATACATGATGCCTCTAGGTTTTGCTATGTTTACTTGCGACATGCTAAGGATGAAGCCCTTGATAAATTTAGAATTTATAAAATAGAAGTTGAATTGCAACAAAATGACTTAATTAAAACCTTACGCACAGATAGTGGTTGTGAATATTATGATCCTGTATTTTTCCAATCTGTAGGAATCATTCATGAAACTACAGCAACTTACACGCCACAGCAAAATGATGTGGCTGAAAGGAAAAATAAAGCTCTTAATAAAATGGTTAATTTCATGTTATCTTACTTGAGTTTGAGTGAGGGGTTCTAGGAAGAAGCCATGTTAACAGCTTGCTATTTATTGAATAGGGTTCCTAATAAAAGGAACAAGACTACCACGTATGAAGTTTGGTACAAGAAACAACCTAACTTGTCATATATACGAGTTTGGGGTTGTAGGGTCGTAGTTAGGCTTCATGACCCAAAAAGGAAAACCTTGGGGGAAAAGGGTATTGATTGCATCTTTGTTGGATATGCTGAGCATTCCAAGGCATATAGGTTTTATGTTAATGAACCTAATGATTCTGTTTCTATAAACTCAATTATAGAATCAAGAAATGCAATATTTAATGAGAACCATTTCTCTTCAATACCTAGACCAAAAGATGTTATACCAAATTCTATTGAATCTCAAAGGGATGATCATTCTGATGATGTACCAAACGAGATATCTGAACCTCGTAAAGGTAAAAGAGTTCGAAAAGCTAAATCATATGGTTATGATTTTTAGCTGTATTTAGTTGAGGGGTCGAGAGATCAAGTTGGATCACAATACTCTTACTATTATAGTATTAAGGATGATCCTAGAACCTATAATGAAGCTATGCAATCTTGAGATTCTGCTTTCTGGAAAGAAACAATTGATGATGAGATTGGTTCTATTATGGAAAATAATACATGGGTTCTATCTGATTTACCCCCTTGTTGCAAACCTTTAGGTTGCAAATGGATCTTCAAAAGGAAGATAAAAGTCGATGGAACAATTGACAAGTTTAAAGCTCGATTGGTAATCCAAGGCTTTAGACAAAAAGAATGGATTGATTACTTCGATACCAATGCACTAGTTGCTCGTATCACTACTATTAGATTGTTGTTAGCTTTAGCAGCTATTCACAATCTAGTGATCCATCAAATGGATGTCAAAACAGCATTTTTAAATGGTGATTTGGAAGAAGAAGTGTATATGAAGCAACC